>QRFJ01007778.1:12500-25393 GCA_006176705.1 Cocos nucifera
TCCCTTTGTTCGGAAGAACAGGAAGATCCGGAAAAAATAGATGAAACGGAAGAGATCCGAGTGAATGGAAAGGAAAAAACAAAGGGGGAATTCCACTTTCACTTTAAAGAGACATACTATAAAGATAGCCCAGTTTACGAAGATTCTTATCTTGATACCTATCAAGATAATTGGGAATTGGGAAGACTTAAAGAAGAGAAAAATGAAAAGACTTATTTCTGGTTTGAAAAACCTCTTGTGACTTTTCTTTTCGATTATAAACGATGGAATTGTCCATTGCGATATATAAAAAATGATCGGTTTGAAAATGCTGTACGAAATGAAATGTCACAATATTTTTTTTATACATGTCCAAGTAATGGGAAACAAAAAATATCTTTTACATATCCACCTAGTTTATCGACTTTTTCGGAAATGATAGAACGAAAAATGTCTTTGTACACGACAAAAAAATTATCCCATGGAGACCTGTATAATTATTGGGTTTATACCAATGAACAAAAAAAATAATAAAAATATTGATACATAAAAAAAATATAAGAATAAATAAGACGAGATTCGCCCCCCCCCCATATATCTGATCCCTTCACCTATAAGGGAACTTGTAAGGCCAACTCCATTTGTAATTCCATCAATTATATGTCTATCAAAAAACTGAGTTAGCTCGGTTATTCCTCTTATACCCATGGCTAAAACTCTAGTATAAAAAATATCTATGTAACCACGATTATTTGACCAATTGTATATAATACTTTTTATTTGGTCCAAGATAATTCTCTTAGGGCTCCCTTTTACAAATGAATTGATTAAGTCCAAATTCTGGAAAAATGAATAAACAGACCCATATAAAATATATGCTATGAATAATCCGAAAAAGGATATACTTACTGAAAAAATGGAATTTATAAAAAATTCATACCAATTCACAGAATAATTCGAATTTGGATGGAAAAGATTTTGGGATGGGTTTAACCATTTCGATAATATATCAGAATACATTACTCCTTGATCAAAAGAAATTCCTATTGATCCAACGAACAAAGTAAATAGTACCAATACAAGCAGAGGAAATAGCATAGTATTGTCTGATTCGTGAGGATACATGGAAGTATATTTATTTCCAAAGTAAGTACTAAAGTATCGTATCTTATCATTATCAATAATTTTATATGTATCTTTTGAAAAAAAGTGGACCTTACTATTCATTGTTGATAAAAGTAAATTTTTATTGACTGTTTTTGGTGCTTCTTTTCCCCATAGAGATATTGAATAGAACGAGTTACTTTTAGTGCTACTGTGATTTTGAAAATAAATGCGCAAATACCCATCAAAGGTAAGTAAATATACCCGAAACATATAAAATGTGGTTAATCCTATTGTGAAATAAGGTATTATTGCAAAAATTGGTGAATATAACCAACTATCATTAAGAATTTCATCTTTGGACCAAAAACAAGCAAGAGGTGGAATACCACAAAGAGAAAGTGTACCTAATAAAAAAGTAGTTCTTGTAATTGGAACATATCTTGTTAAACCACCCATAAGAACCATATTCTGACTTTTTTCTGGTGAATATCCAACAATAGGTTCCATTGAATGAATAATAGATCCAGATCCCAAAAACAATAAAGCTTTAGAATAGGCATGAGTGATCAAATGGAATAAAGCCGCTCGATAAGAACCTATACCTAGAGCTAACATAATATAACCTAATTGAGACATTGTAGAATAAGCTAAACTTCTTTTAATGTCTCTTTGAGCAAGAGAAAAAGTAGCTCCTAATAGTACTGTTATTACACCTATTAAAGAAATGAAATTCATTATATAAGGTATGTCTATGAAAAGAGGAATAAGCCGAGCTACAAGAAAAATTCCTGCTGCTACCATAGTAGCAGCGTGTATAAGGGCCGAGATAGGAGTAGGTCCTTCCATGGCATCAGGTAACCATACGTGGAGGGGGAATTGTGCAGATTTAGCAACTGCACCGACAAATAATAAAGAGGCACACAAAGTAGCAAATAAGGAGTTGACCCCATTATTATGGATCAAGTTATTAGCTATTTCGAACAAATCCCGAAATTCCAAACTACCTGTTATCCAATAAAGACCTAAGATTCCTAATAATAAACCAAAATCTCCTACACGATTAGTTACAAAAGCTTTTTGACAAGCACTTGCGGCAATCGGTCGTGTGAACCAAAACCCTATTAATAAATAGGAACACATTCCCACTAGTTCCCAAAAAATATGAATTTGTATCAAATTAGAACTAGTAACTAATCCCAACATGGAAGTATTGGAAAAACTCATATAAGCAAAAAATCTCAAATATCCTTGGTCGTGAGACATATAATTGTCACTATAAATAAGAATCATGACTCCAACAGTAGTAATTAGTATTGACATAATAGAAGTAAGTGGATCGATCAAATATCCAAACTCTAAGGAAAAATCAATATCTATGGTCCAAGACCATAGATATTGATAAATAAAACTTCCATTTATTTGTTGAATAGACAGATTGGCCGAAAATCCCATAGCTACACTTAACAGAAAAATACTAGGAAAAGCCCATATACGACGAATATTTTTTGTTGCTGTCGGAATAAGTATAAGTCCAAATCCTATTGACATAGTAACTGTAAGCGGAAGAAAAGGTATTATCCATGCATATTGATATGTATGTTCCATAAGAAAACAAACAAATTGAGATTTTTTTTATAATTAATAATTGTTTCCGATTCACCAATTCTTATCTCTTTCGAAAAGAACAATAAACAATAATAATGAAAAAAACATAATATTAATATATATATATTATTTGTTATTTTATGTTAAATGTTAGATTATGTTAAATGTTGAAAGTTAAAAAAAAACTATTATTCACAGAAATAAAGTATAGATAATGATTAAAAAAAAGGATCTATTCCGAACAATACATGTCTTTCACATACAACGATAAATAAAAATGAGTAACCCTTTTTTGAATGGCAGTTCCAAAAAAATGTATTTCTATGTCAAAAAAACATATTCGTAGGAATATTTGGAAGAAAAAAGGATATTTAACTGCAGTAAAAGCTTTTTCTTTAGCGAAATCGGTTTCTACCGGACATTCAAAAAGTTTTTTTGTGCGACAAACAAATAATAAAGTCTTGGGATAATCGGAATTGACATAGCCCGAAGAACTGAAAATTTTTTAAGATGAACGATTCACATTAATTAATGTATTGAACTACTCAATATTAGTTATAACTAGCTGCGGTATGTAGAATAAGAGTTTTCTGTATATTGGGTTCTTATTAAGAATAGTATTTTTTCCCTATCCATTAACTATTCACAATAGAAAATCTTAATCCTATTTTTCTATTGTGAATAGTACAATTGCCATAGAAATTTAAACTCTTTTTTTTTATATGCCTAGCCTAAAACTTAATTGGTTTGGTAAATGTTACCTTATTTATATTATATACATATACACAATGAAGAGTATTAATACTTAATGATACTAAAGTATCGGAATGGAATCGTTAGAAAAATTCCAAATGGATTTAGTGATGAAATTGTAATACATATGAGATCTTGGTTATTTGATTTTTTTTCAATAAAAAAAATCAATGTTTTTCATTTTGAATCCGATTTAATCGGATTCAAAATGAAAAATTCAAATATGAATTTAAACGAGTCTTTTTTCATCGATTCTAATGTTTCCTAGACTATATTGAATCCTTGATTCTTGACGATTCAACATGAATTGAATATTATTATTTCAAGTAAGCCGCCATGGTGAAATCGGTAGACACGCTGCTCTTAGGAAGCAGTGCTAGAGCATCTCGGTTCGAGTCCGAGTGGCGGCATCCTCTAAAAGAGACACAATGTTTCCTATAATGTATTCAATTTCCGATTTCAATTCTGTAATGGGACACTTTTTTTATGATATTTGTGACTTTAGAACATATATTAACTCATATCTCTTTTTCGATCATTTCAATTGTGATTACGATTCATTTCATGAACTTATTAGTCTACGAAATCGTAGGATTACGTGATTCATCGGAAAAAGGGATGATAGCCACCTTTTTCTCTATAACAGGATTATTAATTTCTCGTTGGATTTCTTCGGGACATTTTCCGTTAAGTAATTTATACGAGTCATTAATCTTCCTTTCATGTAGTTTATTTATTATTCATATAATTTCCAAGAAATTGAACCATAAAAATGATTTAAGCATAATAACTACCCCAAGTACTATTTTTACTCAAGGCTTCGCTACGTCGGGTCTTTCAACTGAAATGCATCAATCCGCAATATTAGTACCTGCTCTACAATCTCAGTGGTTAATGATGCACGTCAGTATGATGTTATTGAGCTATGCAGCTCTTTTATGCGGATCGTTATTATCAATTGCTCTTCTAATCATTACATTTCGAAACAACATAAATTTTTTTTGTAAAAGCAATAATTTCTTAATTAGATCATTTTTCTTTGGTGAGATTAAATACTTGAATGAAAAAAGAAGAAGCCTTTTTAAAAACCCTTCTTTTCTTTCATTTCGAAATTATTACAAATATCAATTGACTCAGCGTTTGGATTATTGGAGTTATCGTATGATTAGTTTAGGGTTTACCTTTTTAACCATAGGCATTCTTTGTGGAGCAGTATGGGCCAATGAAGCATGGGGATCTTATTGGAGTTGGGACCCGAAGGAAACTTGGGCATTTATTACTTGGACCATATTCGCGATTTATTTACATACTAGAACAAATCAAAGTTTACAAGGTACGAATTCGGCACTTATAGCTTCTATAGGATTTTTTATAATTTGGATATGCTATTTTGGGGTCAATCTATTAGGAATAGGTTTACATAGTTATGGTTCATTCACATTAACATCTAATTGAATAAGCTACATGAAAAATACATAAGAATATCGTCCCATATATAACGAAAGTTTGCTTGTTCGAGTTTTTGTTTTGACAGGTTGTCAAAACAAAAACTCGAACAAGCATCTCATTACAATTCTAATTCACTTTATTTTTTTGCATTGTACAGCGAACGATTTAAAAAAAATCTGAAAATTAAAGAATTATAAGACTTTTTGTCTCATTAATGAAACACTATCTATAAAAGTAATTAGATAGGATAGCTTGTACCCTGTCAACTGATAACGAGAGAACGAAATCAGGATAAATACCAATCCCTATTATGGGTAGAAAGATACAAATTGAAACAAATAGTTCTCGTGGTCCAGAATCAAAAAAATTAGAGTGTGGAACATTGAATAGCTTGTATCCATAGAACATCTGACGTGACATAGATAATAAATAAATAGGAGTTAATATCACTCCAATTGCCATTACAAAAGTAATTAGTATTTTTGGCATTAAAAGATATTTTGGACTAGTAATTATTCCAAAAAATACTACTGATTCCGCAACAAAACCACTCATTCCAGGCAATGCAAGAGAAGCCATCGAGAAACTACTGAACATGGCAAATATTTTTGGCATTGGGATGGATATCCCTCCCATTTCGTCGAGATAAACAAGACGTATTCTATCACAACTCGTTCCCGCCAAGAAAAAAAGTGCAGCACCAATAAATCCATGAGAGAGTATTTGTAAAATGGCTCCATTGAGTCCCATGTCGGTTATAGAACCAATTCCTATAATTGTAAAACCCATGTGAGATACAGAGGAATAGGCTATTCTCTTTTTAAAATTGCGTTGACCGAGAGAAATTAAAGCTGCATAGATTATTTGCATCGTTCCAACTATTACCAACCAGGGAGAAAATATAGAATGAGCGTGGGGTAATAATTCCATATTGATCCGAATCAATCCATATGCTCCCATTTTTAATAAGATTCCAGCTAGAAGCATACATGTACTGTAATGTGCTTCTCCATGGGTATTTGGTAACCATGTATGCAGGGGTATAATCGGCGATTTGACAGCATAAGCAATAAAGAAACCAAAATATAATATTATTTCCAATGCCACAGGATATGATTGATTAGCTAATCTTTCAAAATCTAATGTTGGTTCATTGGAACCATATAAACCCATACCTAGAACTCCTATTAAGAGAAAAATAGAACCCCCTGCTGTGTACAAAATAAACTTTGTAGCCGAGTAGAGACGTTTTTTTCCTCCCCACATGGATAAAAGTAAGTAAACAGGAATTAATTCTAACTCCCACATGATGAAAAAAAGTAAAAGGTCTCGAGAAGAAAATGATCCTATTTGACCGCTGTACATTGCTAACATCAGGAAATAGAACAATCGCGAATTTCGCGTAACTGGCCAAGCTGCTAAAGTAGCTAAAGTAGTGATAAATCCTGTCAGTAAAATGGGTCCTATGGAAAGTCCATCGATTCCCAGTCTCCAGTGAAAATCAAAAATATCTATCCATTTATAATCTTCTTCCAATTGGATTAATGGATCGTCCAATTGGAAATGATAACAGAATGCATAGGTTGTTAGAAGGAGTTCTAATAAGCATATACAAATAGTATACCATCTAAACATCTTATTTCCTCTATGAGGAAATAAGAAAATTGAAGAACCCGCGAATATCGGCAAAACTACAAGTATTGTTAACCAAGGAAAATAACTCGTGATAAAGACAAGATATGTTTTGACCAGAAAAACCCGTGCTCGAAATAATAAATTTTATCGAGTACGGGTTTTTGTCGGTAAAGAGGAATCAAATGATTCAAGTGGAGTTTTTTGTAACGTATCAATAAGATAGACCCATGCTGCGAGTTGTTTCATGGCATAAATAAACACGGACACTCAAAAAATCTGTTGGGCAGGCGGATTCACATCTCTTACAACCTACACAGTCCTCGGTTCTTGGTGCGGAAGCAATTTGCTTAGCTTTACATCCGTCCCAAGGTATCATTTCCAATACATCTGTGGGGCAGGCTCGTACACATTGAGTACACCCTATACATGTATCATAAATTTTTACTGAATGTGACATTGGATCTATAAATTCCAGTTTTGAGCATAAAAAATTTTCGATCTGGTAAAATTAGTAGTAAATGAATCATACATTTATATTGTAGACACCAGACGAAGCAGTGGTTTATCAAAATTTTAAGAATCAATATATTTCTAAACCTGTTCGTGAGAAAAGTCCAAGAGACTTTGATTTCTCTTTCAACAACCATGATCATGCGAGTTGCACATGTGAATTCAAATTGACCAACAAATTGGTCAATATTTCAATATTAATTCAAAGTATTTATTCAATATGAAAATATTTATTATTCAATAGTAAATTAATTCAATACTATATATATATATATATATTTTATATATTTATAATTTATAATAATATAATAATAAAAAAAAAAAAAAATAATAATAAAATTATAATAAAAAAATAATAAAAAAGTATATCATATTATTATATAATAATATGATAATTATAATAAAATAATTAATAATAACATATTAATTCTAATAAAAACATATTAATTCTAATAAAATTAGATTAGAATAAATTTATATTATATTAAAAATATCAATTTTTTTATAAATTGATATTTTTAATATAATATCTAATAGATTAATATTCTATGTAATATTATGTATCTTATGATCATAACTAATTATTCAACAAATTCGATTGATTGATACGAGTTGATTTTCTGTTACGATGGATCGATGAAACAATAGCTAGCCCAATAGCTGCTTCAGCAGCCGCAACAGCTATAACAAAGATTGAGAAAATGTCGCCTTTTAATTGGCGACTATCAAATATATCAGAAAATGTTACGAGATTGATATTAACCGAATTGAGTATAAGCTCAAGACACATAAGTGCTCTAACCATCTTTCGACTTGTGATCAATCCATAGATACCGATAGAGAATAAATAGACACTCAAAAAAAGTACATGCTCGAACATCATTGACTAACTCCTTATCAATCTCGATTCATTTTAATATGAACAACAATTCAACCGATTCGATTGATTAGAATAGAACGATTACAGAATAAAAGAAGGTATTGGCAATAGATAGGTTTAATTAAAATAAAAACCTTATAAAAACCTTAAACCTTTCCATTTATTTTATTTATTTAGAATTTATAAATCTTAGAATTTAAATCTTAGAATTTAATTCTAAGTATTTCTTATTGACGAGCCATAGTAATTGCACCTATCAAGGAAACTAAAAGAATTATGGAAATGAGTTCAAACGGAAGATAAAAATCTGTTGATAAATGAATACCAATTTGTTGAATGTTACTTATTAGGTCCTGTTCCATAATCTGGCTTGATCTTGTAGTCCAAAAAATTCCGTACCATGACGTATCTGGGATAATAGTAATTAGTGAAAAAAGAATACTTGTACAAACCAGTGAAGTGACCCCATCTCCAACGGTCCAAAAATAGGAATCATTGGAATATTCTGAACCATTCATGAACATTACAGCAAATATGATTAAGACATTTATAGCTCCAACATAAATAAGGAGCTGTGCGGCAGCTACAAAATAGGAATTCGATAGAATATAGAATAAGGATATACAAACAAGAACCAATCCCAACGAAAAGGCAGAAAAAATGGGATTGGTAAGTAATACTACTCCCAGACCTCCTAATACAAGAACTGATCCAAAAAATACTACAAGAATATCATGTATTGGTCCAGGTAAATCCATTATTAAAATAATAAATTAATAAATAAGTCGAAATATTTCATGACCTTACTGAATGGTCCAGGAAAGGAAAAGGGGTTGCCCCATTTTTTTCTTGTATATGATACATTCCTAATTGAATTAAAACTTTTTTTTTATATGGATTAATGTAGATATAGATAAAATTATCGAGAAAAGAGTAATGGGGATTGTATATTTCGAAATCATCACGAAAAATATATTCTCAGTTTAAATCAAAGAATAATTCTCAACAATCAATAATTATTAGTTATTATTTGTAGTTACTGACCAAACAAAATAAAAAAAGCTTGGGTCTTTTATATCAAAACAAAATTTTAGTAATTGGTAATCGTTCTTGAATCAAAGGGTTTATCTTTGTCTATTTTGATTTGAGTCGAATTCATAACTGTTTGAATTGTATAATCTCCAATTATTGACATTGGTAACCGACCCAAAGCAATTTGATTATAATTCAATTCGTGACGATCAGAAGTGGAAAGTTCGTATTCTTCAGTCATTGATAAACAGTTTGTTGGACAATACTCGACACAATTACCACAAAATATACAGACCCCAAAATCAATACTATAATTAAGCAATTGTTTTTTTTTAATATCTCTTTCAAATCTCCAATCAACAACGGGTAGATCTATCGGGCATACACGAACACATACTTCACAAGCAATACATTTATCAAATTCAAAGTGGATTCGACCACGGAAACGCTCTGATGTGATCGATTTTTCATAAGGATATTGAATAGTTATAGGTAAACGATTTGTGTGGGATAAGGTAATTACGAAACTTTGACCAATATACCTTGCAGCTCGTATTGTTTGTTGACTATAATTCATGAACCCAGTCACCATAGAGAACATATTGTAAATATCCAGGAATAAATTGATGTTTCTTTCTCTTGTTTGAAAGAGGTTATGAATCTGGAATATCGTTATCTATTTTCTTATTTATAGTGAAACAAGTTGGGAAGAAGTTGTCAATAATAGATTACCTAAAGAAATAGGTAAAAGAAATTTCCATCCAAGATTTAATAGCTGGTCCATTCTTATCCTAGGCAAAGTCCACCTTGTTGTGATAGGAATGAACAGAAACAAATAAGCTTTAGCTAATGTAATAAAGATACCAATTGTAATTCCAAAAACTCCGGCCATTTTATTTATTCCGAAAAGTTCAGGAATAGATATGTACGGAATAGAAAAATTCCACCCACCTAAGTAAAGAACTGTTACAAATAATGAAGAAAGTAATAGATTTAGGTAAGAAGCAATATAAAATAAACCGAATTTGATACCTGAATATTCGGTTTGATAACCTGCTACTAATTCCTCCTCTGCTTCCGGTAAATCAAATGGCAATCTCTCACATTCGGCTAGAGAAGAAATTAGAAAAACAATAAACCCTATAGGTTGACGCCACAGATTCCACCCCCAAAAACCATATTTTGACTGTGCTTCAACTATATCAACTGTACTTGAACTATTAGATAATCATAGTCGATAATAACATCACTGTTCCCATCGCTATTACAAAACCGTACATGAAACTTCAGCTTCATACGGCTCCTCTATGGCCACAAATAAATGTAAGGACTGGTTCGGTATTTTCACCCTCTTTGGAGGATAGATCGAATAAAGATACATCGGAGAGTCCCAAATTAGACCAATGGAATTCTGTCCGCTAGAATAAGAAAAAAAGTGCTTCCGAATTGATCTCATCCTTATAATGATAATTTTTCTTTGTTCGGTAATAACTTAATCTTTTAATAAAATATTCGTTATCAATATATATATAGGCAATAGTTCATGAATAATGATAAGAATTCCGTATGTATGAATACGGATATAGGAAAGAAAGAATAAATAAAGATCTTTTTTTATTTTATAAAAATTTTTATTCATTCATTCGATTATTGCATTCCATTTCTTTTGTTCCTGTTCTTCTGTCTCAGAAGAAGGTATTTAGAAAAAAAATTAAAGGATTAATTCGTTCTTGATAGTCATTTCTTTAATCAGTGAATAGGAGCATACTCGAGATCGGAATCGTAGGGAGATACTTCTTGATCATTTCTACCAACTTAAAGCCCTTATTATGATTCGTTTTATGCAGAAATATCTCTTTTTTTGATACCTTACATTATCCCCATTACTAATCCTTTGTGTACCTTGGTGTTCCTAACTGTCCACCGATTTTTGATTGATCCCCGGTATGTTAATACATAGAAGGCAGTAGTGGAAACTCCATACAGTTGATCTTTTGCACCCGCTTCAAGATATGATGACTAATCAAAGAATCTCAATCTTGGGGTAAACAGTTTACGCTGCTTATGTTTACTTTAATTTCATTCTTGTACATAGGGAATGAGATTTTCTCTTCTTACTGCAAATTTATAAGCTGTTTTGTTTCACTCATATAACTATCTGGTTTAACTCATCGATGAATAAAAAAATATCTATTCAATACATTCAACCTCTTTTCTTTATTTATTTCTAGGAAAGAGGTAAAAGTTCATGTTCCAACGAATCACACGTAGAGATATTGATAACACACATAAAGTTAATGGTATTTCATAACTAATAGATTGAGCAGCAGCTCGTAGACCACCTGAAAAAGAATATTTATTATTCGATCCATATCCTGACATAAGAAGCCCAATAGGGGCGATACTTGAAATGGTGATCCATAAAAAAACACCTATACTGAGATCACCTAAAACAAGGCGGTATCCAAAAGGAATTACTAAATAACTTAGTAGAATTGATATGACCGCTATAGACGGTCCGACACTAAACAAACGAATATCTCCTCTAGATGGGAGTAGGTCCTCCTTAAAAAGTAATTTAGTCCCATCTGCTAGAGCTTGAAGAATTCCCAACGGACCAGCATATTCAGGCCCAATACGTTGTTGTATCGTTGCAGATATTTCTCTTTCTAACCACACAATTACTAGTACCCCTATTATGATTCCAAATATAAGGGTAAAAATGGATACAAACATCCATATGAGTCCATAGATTTCTTTTATGGATTCCGATGTAGAAAAAGAATTGATAGCTTGTACTTCTGTCGTATCAATTATCATTTCAACGATCAACTTCTCCCATAATGATATCTATACTACCTAGTATCGTCATGATATCAGCCAATTTCATTCTTTTAACTAGCTGAGGAAGAATTTGCAAATTGATGAAACCGGGTGGACGAATTTTCCATCTCCAGGGGAAAATGCTATTATCCCCTATCAAATAAATTCCTAATTCTCCTTTTGGGGCTTCTACTCTGACATAAAGTTCTTGTTTCGACAATTCAAAATTGGGTGAAGGTTTTTTACTAATAAATCTATATTCAAAATCATTCCATTCGGAATTTTTTGCTCTATCAAAGCGTCGGACTTCTAAATTCTCATAGGGACCTCCAGGAATTCCTTCTAGAGCCTGTTGAATAATTTTTATAGATTCCCCCATTTCACCTATTCGTACTAAATAACGAGCTAATGAATCTCCTTCTTTTTGCCATTGGACTTCCCAATCGAATTCATTGTAACACTCATAATGATCAACCTTACGAAGATCCCATTGGATTCCAGAAGCTCGTAACATTGGTCCTGATAAACCCCAATTTATTGCTTCCTCTCCACCAATAATGCCCACTCTTTCAACTCGTTCCAAAAAAATGGGATTCCGTGTAATAAGTTTTTGATATTCAACAACTCCTGTTAAAGAATAATCGCAGAAATCCAAACATTTATCTATCCAGCCATGAGGTAGATCAGCAGCTACTCCTCCGATGCGGAAATAATTATGCATCATTCGCATACCTGTGGCGGCTTCGAATAGGTCATATAACAATTCTCTCTCTCTGAAAATATAGAAAAAAGGAGTCTGTGCACCGATATCTGCCATAAAAGGTCCAAGCCATAACAAATGAGAAGCTATACGGCTCAGCTCCAGCATAATTACTCTGATATAACTGGCTCTCTGAGGTACTTGAACATTTTCCAATTGTTCTGGTGCATTTACCGTTATTGCCTCTGTGAACATAGTAGCTAAATAATCCCAACGTGTTACATAAGGAAGATATTGTATAATTGTTCGGTTTTCTGCTATTTTTTCCATTCCTCTGTGTAAATATCCCAATATGGGTTCGCAATCAATAACATCTTCACCATCGAGAGTAACGATCAGTCGAAGAACACCATGCATTGA
>QRFJ01007779.1:0-35796 GCA_006176705.1 Cocos nucifera
AAAAGAAGAAGAGATAAGCAAATTGCTTGACACTGTGTAATACACGTGTTTGCTAAGGGCAAATATGTATAATTTTTGCGACTATAGTATTAAATAAATGGATTATTTCTATCCAGCGATTATGTGTATGTTTAGGTGTCTGGTGATACACATCCGTTTGAGTTAATGGTAGATTGATTAATTCATGATTTTGCAGAGCAGTTGAGAAATATGTTAAGAACATGAATAATCATTATTAAGCTCAAAACAGCTCCCGACCATTAAGGGATCATTCACTAGGATGGTGATTGAGTCCGGAAAGGTTGCGTGCTACGGATAACTGCTTTCTTTAGTCAGATGAGTCTGTGAATGTCTACGGTGTGGAGACACCTTGGATGCGGAGAGGTACGGTAAGTGGTATGACGATGTGAGCGAGGCAAGCTGGAGTCTGTTTTATGGGTGAGCTTCTGTGACGTACGTCGGTTGGGCGCTGTAGTTACAGGTCATTAGTGTGAAGTCTAGGTAGTCTCTTCTCCGTCAATGACTTGAATGCGTATCGCGTGATGTGGTTGTCGTGTGTGGTAATGTATGTCTTGGTTCTTTGTATCTCTGAGATGCCATCGACAGTTTATTGCTTGAGGTTGGTGTTTATTATTGTTTAGTCTACATGCTATTTTTTTGACTGCGGTCTCCTAACCATATGGACCCTGAGGTGTAGTTGGCTATACATGTTCATTGTAGGAACTGGATTGCATCAAAGATGGGATCTATCTACTCTCGGTGGTAGAGGACAGCAGCCTATGATAGTCATCGAGAATCAAGTCCTCCTAAAGCCCATGGCCATGCAGGGAGTGAAATAATAGAAAGGTTTCTATTTAGGTTTTCACATTGGACTTGAAATCGAATGATTTATTATCATAGCACAGAGACCTAGGGTTTGACGAGTTTACCTTAACGCCTATCTGATCGGGGCTCAAGATAGAAGAACTTAATTCACACAAGCAGGTAGCTGCACTCAAGAGTCGTCGCATTCAGCTCTGATGGGGTTGCCACCATATACTGCTAGGTGTCACTTGGTGGAATTTTGGAGCAATTAGAATGATTTAGATGATCGATCATTCTAGCTGTTCGAATCAGAAAGTTCTGATCCATCGAAAGAAGTTTCGATGATGTCGATGATAGAGGATCATGACATATCTCCATTACATACAGAACTGAACCTAACTGGGTCACACAAACAAGGGTTTGAATCTGGTGATCATCAATTGAACTGATCTAGTTCAATTGATCTGAATGAGATTCAATTAGGTTCAAGGAAATCGTGCTAGCACTCGATTGAACCTAACGTTCTTCTTTTACTATCACAAATAAGTTGTTCTGACTGAGCCAAAGGAGTTTGTGTTCAATCAGAGGCCTTCATATGGTCTAACTGGAGGTTGTCCAAGTTAGAGAAGGTTGTCTTATTTTATAAGACATCACCTGCCATTTTTGATCACCTGCCATTTCTTGTTCTTTGACTTTGGTCAAAAGTCTACCTTTGACTGGTCAAATGTTGACCGTTGACACTTTGACTTTTGACCACATGTCATGCACCTATTGGAGAGCTGGTGGGGGCCTGTCCCCCTATCAGAACCTGGCAAGGAGAAGGGTGCACGCCAAGGGTGGCGTGAGCCCAAGTTGGAGGCGCCTAGGAGTCCTTGTTGGACAAGGACTCCAACTCCTTTTTGGATTCCAATTAGAGTTCTTCTAAGAACCAACTTTGACTGGTCTTAGGCGCCCTCTAAGGAGGAATCCAGGGGTCTCTATTCCCACCAATCAGATTTAGATCTGATTTCACAAAGGGTTGTGATTGGTTGGGAGGAAGAGGAGTTGGATCACGCTTAGTCTATAAATAAGACCCTACGCCCAACTCAGATTCAAAAAAGATGAATGCAATTCAATTGAGAAACCCCACGCCCCAAGGCTGCCTCTCCCCTCCTCCTCCACGCCATAGCTTCTTCTCCCCTTGCTCTCCACGTCTAAAAGGTGTTTTGGACTTTGGTTGGTGCGATTCAGATCAAGAAAAGGCGATCAAAAGCAAGAAGGCTGCGCTGCTGCAAAAGGACGACTGCAGATCTTCAAAAGAGTTTTGAAGATCCTCCAGATCAGATCCAGATCTGATTTTTGGAGGCGTGATAGAGAAGAAGAGGATCTCCAGATCCAACCTGAGTGGATACCGGTAGAGGCCAGGCACTTGCGTGGCTAGATCCAGAACCTTCCACTGCAATCAGGATCATCTACAGGGTAATAGGATTACCCAAATCAGGTAAATTAAATTTGATTTAATTTATCTTATTTTATTTTATTTATTAAAATAATAAGAATCAGATCTGAAACATATCAAGATCTGATTGGGATCAAGAGAAATTTTTTTGAAATATATCTCTTGATCTGATCAGATCTGGACGAACCTGGATCGGAAAATCAAGATTTCCCTTCAAGGGGCTCCAACCTCGCCGACGAGAAAGATCGAGAGAGTGAGAGAGGGAGGGAGGGGTTCAATCTCACCGCCGTCGTCGGTAAGGGAGATTGAGAGAGGGAGAGAGGGAGGAAGGGGGTCTGGCCTTGCTGTCATCACCGACGAGGAAGATCGAGAGAGGGAGAGAGGGAGGGTGGGGTCCAGCCTCACCGACGAGGGAGATCAAGAAAGGGAGAAAGGGAGATCGAGAGAGGGAGAGAGGGATTAGGGAGGCGGGGGTCCGGCCTCGTCGGCGATGGAGATTGAGTGGAAGACGGGCAGTCAAAAATATATTTTTGCTATTATAATTCAGAAAATGTTTACTAATATCTCTGGTCTTGAGTGAAATATCTACGATCATGAATCTGAGATATTTTATAATATTTTGTTAAAAGATATTATACCAAATAAATTTACGAGTTTGAAAATATATCAATTGAAAATTATTGTGTATTTACTAAATAAAGTACTTAACCATCAATGCTTCTTCTCACATGAACATAATCTTCTATGCTCCTCCCATTGAGCATTTAATTATTAAATTTGTTTTGCTTATATCAATATATATTGCTTATGTGGACAAAGTCGGTGGTTAATCAGATCATAATACATTTTTTGTTTGTTTGGCATATTTTTTTTTTTGAATGAAGGAGCTCTAAATCTATCCATTATTCATACCCACTCTACCTATCTAAGCTAGAGTATGGACCCAAGCCTAAGCTTCAGCAACCAAGACTTTGCTAACCAAGGGTCAAAGCAAAGGCCAATGCCATTTGAAATCGAACCCTCCAAATGAAGGGTAAATAATAGCTGAGCAAGTGTTTGGTGGTAATCATATGAATCTATTTGTAGAGATGGGCACTTCAGTTGAAAGCATGGATAGTTTTAATCCACGTCATAAGCACATCAAGGTGAGCAAGGAAATGATTAGAATAACATTCCAGACCGATTGTGGAGTAAGGTTGGTCACTTGAAGAAGAAGATAAAACACAAAGTTCAGAATATAAATAGAATATCGCTAGCGCATGGTTATGTTTTAGAATGACAGCAAATCAATGCGCAGGTGAAGGGTGGGCATCAATCCTTCACATATAGAAGATAAAAGATTTCCATCACATTTTGCCCCATATGATATTTAATTTTACCTTTTTTATGCAGTTAAATTGATTAATGAAAGTATTGTTGGTGAATTGGCTTCTCTATTTCCATACCTAATCACGTAAGTACAGAGGAAAGAAAGGTATAAGCAGAGGGAGTTACGTCATGTGGTCATGCAGTAAAATACATACACCTGCCTTGCCAAAATAAAGAGAGCCCCAATAAATATAATCGTGGACAAGTTTTATGGTTGAGTAATAAATGAATCTATATGACATGGACTCTGTTTGATAATCTCATTGAAGATTATAGTTTTATGGTTGAGTAATAAATGAATCTATATGACATGGACTCTGTTTGATTATCTATATGACATGGACTCTGTTTGATAATCTCCAATGCCGGCCTCGCCGGCAATGGAGATTGAGTGGGAGAGGGTGAAGACAGTCAAAAACAGGGGATGGTACACATCCAAGGCGGCTCGGATACACAGCCTAGCCGGCTCGGACCGAGATCGAGCCGGCTGGGGGAAGATCTGGCAAGATGTCTCAAGCATGGAGCCGACTGTCTTAGGCACGGAGTCGGCTCAGCTTCTGAGCGAGTCGGCTCGATGGGTGCGAACAAAATTTGATATGTTTCTCTAAGGTTCCAACTTTAAGCCCTAAGGTGCCGCCATCATCTACTTCGTTCTTCTTTCAGATTTCTGGATTAACATCCAAATTCATGCAAGAGATCAAATTTATGACTGTTGCTCATCCTTAATTATTTATGAATGCAATTTATGTTGTAGAATTTATTGGATAATATTTTCTGGATGTTTATATTTTGTCGCTTTTATTTATTGCATTGCATAACGATAGATCCGTTAGTTGATTAGGGTACATAATCTCCGACATCCGTACAATTATATGTAATTGTATGGATGAGAGAATTATATACAATGATCAATTGATTGTCCAATTTGGACAGTATAGATAATTCTATAGGTAGTTGCAGTAATCAAATGGTATGCTAAGGATTTGAAATAAAATTTTGGACAGTATTTCTCTTTTGTTCTCTCTACACGGGAGAACTAAGGAGAAATGCTGTCGAAATTTTATTCGATCTCTGTTGCATATCGTTTGATTACTGTAATAAATCTATACAATTAATGTAATTTCTGAATGGGATAGGATCTATCTTTACCTATTAGTTGGTGATAGGATGCATTTATTACATGTCTAAAAATAATATTTAATGTGAGTTTTACACATGATATTTATTTCAATCCTTGTTTATGATGCATTTTTTATTTATAATGCATATTTGTTTATAATGCATTAGTATATAATTTAAGTTCCATACATGATTTAATTATAGTATCATCATTTTTAAAATGGATAAGGGGTGGATAAGTTTAGTAGGCTCTCGTCAGAATATGAGGCTGGACTTCAAAAATTTCTTAATTTTGCTATAAAAAAATTTGAGGACCATGGACTAATCCAATATCCTTGTAAAAAGTGTATGAATTGATCATGGCTACCTCGTCAAGATGTAAATGATCTCCTCACTATTTATGGCTTTAAAGTTGGTTATGAAATTTATTAGGACCAACATGATGAGGGCAGATCGCAAGGAGGTGATCAACATGATGGAGGAGTGGAACAAATGGTTTATGATATTTTTTTTGTTGTCCATAATGATGGTGCATCTATGTCCATGCTTGATCTTGTGGTTGGTGGAATGATAAATAGTGAGGATGTAGAGAAGGTCCGCAAGTTGATAGAGAATGCTAATATTCTATTGTATCCCGGATGTAAAAAGATGGCGAAGCTAGAGTTCTTAATCCGGTTGTATCATGCAAAATGCTCCAACAGGTTTAGTAGTAATCGAGTGAACTGTATATTAGAGCTTTTGGGGGACATTCTTCCAGACGACGCATAAATTTTGATGAATAATTCTGAGGCATCGAAGATTATTAAACAGCTGAACTTTGTTTATACCAAGATACATGTATATCCCAATGATTGCATGCTCTATTTGGAGGAGGATGTCAATCAAAATGAGTGCATGAGGTGCGGTGTGTCAAGATAGAAACAGAATAAAGACGGCACATTGACTCGTGTACCTCAAAAATTGATGTGGCACTTTTCTTTGATTTCAAGACTATAAAAGTTATTTATGTCGGCAAGGACATCGAAGGACATGAGATGGCATGAAGAGGATCGAACAAAAGATGATGCATTGAGGCATCCAGCCGATGGAGAGGCATGGCAGAAGTTTAATGAATTATATCCTGACTTCGCATATGAGATACGTAATGTGAGGTTGGACTTGTCGTGCGATGGTTTCAATCCATTCAAGCATATGAATATTGTCCATAGTGTATGGCCAGTATTTATTCAAGTCCATAGTGTGAGGTTGGACTTGTCGTGCGATGGTTTTCATCATTAGCTCTCCATTTAAAGCTGCTTGACTTAAGTCTACTTAGTGAAATCAAATTTTTCTTGAAACTAGATATGTATCAGGCCTCATCCAATTTCGTCACTGCTCCATTACGTGTCTATAAGCTGACTATCCTAATATCCTTGATCGCATAGCTTAATCCATTTAGCAATTGAACAATGCCCTCAGAAATAGCTTCTCTATATAACAAACATAATATGAACATCCCGAATCTAAAATCCAATAAAGAAAATAAGTAAATACCTCATCGAAGATCATAAGCACATCATTGGTCTCATCAGTGTCGCTACCATGGACAATCGCCGCTGTAGCCTTTGTTCGATCTCTAAGGTATGGGCAATCTTTGACTTGATACCCTAATTCATCACATTGAGAGCATCTAATCTTGCTGAAGTTTCTTGACTTGGATCTGGATCATCTATCTTGTGATCCTCTACCGCTTCATCCTCTACCACTACCTCCTTCAGTCACCATCAAAGTCGAGTTGTCACTTGAACTCGAGGTTTGGATCATCTGTCTGAGAATCTTATTCTAGAGAAGTGCAGAAATGACCTCATCCATCTTAATGGTGCTCTCTCCATAGAAAGAGCAGTCATCAAAAATTCAAAAGAAGAAGAAAGCGATGAGAGCAAGACTAATGTCCTAGTCTTCTCCTCAATTATTTTACCAATGCTGAGGAGATTGATGAGGATCTTCTGAAAGTTACTGAGATACTCCTGTATGCTCTACCCCTCGCTCATCCGCATTTGGTAGAACTACTTCTAGAGGAAGAGAGCGTTGGTGAGTGACTTTGCCATATACATCTCCTCGAGCTTCATCCACATCGTCATCGGTGAAGTTTCACTAAGTACTTGAATCATCACGTTATTCGTCAAGTACAAGCAGATCATGCTCACTGCCTATATCTAGAGCCACCTCCAATCCTTCACCTCCATAGTAGTTGGCTTCTTCTTACATAAAAGAGCATCAATCAATCCTTGTTTGATGAGCACATCCTTTATCTTTGATTGCCATAGAAAGAATTTGCTCTTTCCATCAAATTAACCAGTTGATCTCTATCTTGATTAAGCCTATCTTCTCTATCTTCTTCAATCATGATCAAAATTGCCGCAATCCAAAAAATATGGTCCTCTAATATCACTTGTTATCAAAGCTACTTTGATACCACTTGTTAGGAAGATCTCTCACAAGCGCGGAATATGGATCTCTATCCAACATTGTAACTTCGATGATAATGACAATGCTGTAACAGAAAAAAAGAAGAGATACAAGAAAGATACAATCAAATACATAGATCTGTTATGACCAGAGCTGCCTAATATCGATTGTCATCATGATATCACTTGCTTTGGCACCACCTCTTAAGATGATCTCTCATGTGAAATACAGATCTCCCAAATTTAGGATTGAAACATCGATGATGATGTTGATACAATAGAAATAAAGAAGAAATAAAATAAGAAATATAATCAAATAAATGGATCAAGCCAAGGCTTACCTCCACGGGGCATGCAAGCTTTACTATGAGAAAAAAAAATTTACAAGAGGAGATCATTCTCTGAACTCTCATACAACAGTCCCTCTCTCTTAATAAGAAGCACTTCCTCACAAAGCTTCCTATGTAGGAGATCCCCTAAAGCGACCGCTGTCAGCTGCTTGAAGCCTCCTACTTTTACTCTCTGCCAGCATCTCTCAGGGTCTCTACACTGCTATAGATCTCTATTTTGTCGAGCCATAGCTACCATAGTCTACCCGTCCATAGACTCCATAGGGCCTTTTAAAGGCAAATCCTAAATTGAGTCAAAACCAATTCAGATCTCCTAACAACACTCCAGAACCTCCCTGACCATCTAATCTTGACCACAAGCGCTGCTGCCCATCTGATCACATAAAACCTAGCCCAAATTTTCCTGTTCATGTGATGAGCCACGTGAAATTGCCAAACACCGCTAAGTGGTCCATGCACCTACATGGACCACGTGGGAGAGCTGATGCGGTAGTAGACCATCATGCATCATGCAGTCAAGGCTATGCTTGCACACGGGCTATGCATGCGCTTGTGCACTAGGTCATACCCAACTGGTCGGGTCAGCCACCCTCTACAGGTCGGGCCGTGGCTTGCTACAGACCAAGCCCTCCTGTAGGGCTTTTCTTCATGTGAGCTTCCTTCCTGAGCTTCTTTTTGCTGCAAACATTGCTGTGGGCTCCTTATGGATCAAATCTAAGGCATTTTTCTCAATAATTCTCTATCTCAACTCGATATTTGAACTTCACTTAATCTTGAGAGTTTTTTAGATGATCTCACCTTGCCCCCATGCCCTGGAGCATACGCCTACTGATTATGGATGGACAGACACGGGAGTCGAGCTAGATGGCTCGATCCTACCATCATCATCTATTATGCTTTGCCTGACCTAAGATCTGCTCGAGGTAGCCTCCTGTAGTAATAGAAATTTTATCTTGCAACATTGTCTGTCATCCTCTTGAGTCTCGCTCTCATGCCCAATCTGAAGGAACCAGATCTAGGATTTTAAGACTAGATCTTGAAATTTTTTTAAGATCAGATAGCGAAAGACTAAAATTAATCAAAATTAATTTTTAATATAAAAAAATATCCTAGATCTAATATCCTATTACATGAGCATGACATGTCATTAAATCAAAAATTAAACTACAAGAAAGAAAATAAAACATATTGATCATATCAACATGCATCTACACTACATCTAATGCAGATATGTAGAATAGAACAAATCCATTATCTAAGCAAGTTAGACATTCTAACTTGCTGATCCAGACTTGAGGATGATGTTGTAATCCACACACGTATCTGGCCTCTAGGAGTCATCCACATGAGCCCGCAAACTACGATAAAAAATCCTACATAGAAAATCAGCACAACATGCTAGTACTATGCTAATCCTTCTTCGACGGTCGATCTGATGCCTTCTTCTTCTAAATTTGGACACTTTCAAAGATGAGGAGGAGAGAAGATTTCAGATGTGAGACACTCTCAAAAATCTAAAAGGAGAAAGGGAAGAGATGAACACAGCAACCCTAGAAGAAGACCCTCTTCTTCTTCTTTTTGCTCTCACCTAAATACCTAGTTTTGTGTCTATAAAATCCCAACACCCAAGAACTCTTTCCTCCTAATTTTCACACACCTAAAAGCCCTCTCAATGGTCTAGAACATATCTAAAAGTTAGTCCAAAATTCATCCTATATATAAAGATATAGAGGAGTCCTTGCCTAGGTCAAATACCTAAATAAGGAATGTCCAATTTCAGCAAGACAAGGGGCGCCCAACTCTTGGGCGCCTCCTCCAATATTTTTGGCATGGACCATCTGAGAAAATTGCACAAAACTTCTCCTTTTTACCTTAAAAATCTAAGAGAAAATAGGGAGGAGGGCGACACACATGGGAGGAGGAATTTTAGTTTTTCAAAACTCTATTTCATAGGATTTGAAACCAAAACTAATTTCCTGTTTGACTAGGTCTACTACCTAATTTCTATATGAGAAAGAGAGGAGAGGAGGGCGTGCATGAGAAGGCCTGGGAGAGATATTTTTGTTGCATAAAATAGAAGAGAAAGAGGGTATGGGGTGTGGGGGGCTAAGGTGGTGCAAAGTGAAATCCTAGTCTTACTAGGATTCCATCTATCATTTGGTCAAAATTATTTCTTAAACCAAATTAAATCAAAATAAATTCAACAAAATTAAATTAGATCCTAATCCAATTCAAAATATAATTAAATTAGATTAAATTAGATATAATTTTAATTTAATTTTTTAATCAAATTAAAAAATTGGATTGATCCAAATTCTAGTTGAATTAGGACTAGTTCTTTGTTGCACTTGGCTTATCCAATAAAATAATTAAACTTAATTCAACCAAGTCCAAACTAAATCTAACTAAATCATATTTAATTAGACTTAATCTCAGCCCTCTGACTTAATCAAATTAAGCCAATTAGCAATCTAATTATTAATCGATCCTCCTACAATACTAGCCTAGATTAAACATCAATTGTATTGATCTTTAATCTTAGAACGATTCTTAATCGTTAATCAACCTTCTGATCAAATTATGAGCTCTAATGTGTGTAACCTCATAGATTCAAATCTAAGTCGGTAGCATAGGAATAGATTCCTATACCAATCAAAGTAACCATCGAGCAATGGTATCCGACGGTCGGTAGGTCGAATGTATAGAATAACATCCTTAGAATACATGTGGATATTGTTTCCATATAATTCATCCCCTTTACCAAAATGCTAGTAGGACACCTCATAGTTCAACTGTCAACTCTAATTAGGCTATCTATATAATATTTTAAAATATCAAATCCATCTGATGGATTATTCTAGCGAAGGTTTTGCTATATTGAAATACAGTAATACATTCTTTTCCAACTCTTGGAGTGGTCAATCACATCTTGATCACACACCAACTTTGCAAGTACTTGACTATGCCCAAAAATCTTTCATTACTAAATTAAAAATTTAGTTAATCTGGTATCAAAGCATAATGAGTTGCTTGCAAGTCACTAAGGTAATCTCAGATATAAGAAACACTTATATCTATATCCCATCAGAGATATTCTCGACAGCAATGCTCTGGAGTTGGTCATGTTCAATGACAATGTACCCTTATATCTCATCTATTTGTCATACTAGTGTCTCCACACTCCTTGGTTAAGAGGACAACCAACCTATATGACATACAGCGATCTATGCTCGATAAATGTTGCCATCCTTATTAACAGTCTATCATTTGATCGTGAATAATTTTAAGAATTAATTAATATTTTTTTTTAATTAATAAATTCTTTCTTTATCAAATCTAAATAGTTCTAAGAACTTCATCACAATAATAAAGTTCGTTAGAAGATGAATACTTTACGATGAAAAATATCAAAAATATATTTTATTTATTAATAAATTAATTATAGATACAATATAGCTCAACTATCAATAGGTTGATGATTGACTTTGGGATATATTTTTTAACAACTTTCACTTATCCTAAAGCCACTCGACATAATATCTAATATCCATCTTCGACTTGTGGTTGTCGAACTTCTTTATCGTTAGGGATTTAGTGAAGGAATCAGTCAGGTTCTTCTTTTCATCGATCTTCTGAAGATCGACATCACCTCGATCCATGATCTTTCGAACCATATGAAAGTGGCATAGGATGTGCTTCATCTACTGGTGTGTCTTTAGTTCCTTCGCCTGAGCTATGGTACTAGTGTTGTCATAATAGAGCAGGATCAGACCATCTTGGAAGGGTGCTACTCCGAGCTCAGTGTCAAACTTTCTCAGCCATATAGCTTTCTTCATGGCATCTGATGCTGTGATGTATTCTACTTTACAAACAGAGTCTGCCATAGTATGCTACTTAGAACTCTTCCAGCAGATGGCTCCATCATTTAGAGTAAAGATATATCATAATACATTTTTGCTATCATCATGGTCAGATTGAAAGCTAAAGTCTATAAACCCCATAAATTTTAGATCTGACTCATCATAAACTAATCATTGGTTCTTAGTATTTTTCAAATACTTAAGAATGGTTTTAACCACTTTTTAGTGATTTTCTCTAGGATCAGATTAGTATCTACTCACTACTCCTAGTGAGTATGCCATATATGGTGTCGTACATGTCATGGCGTACATAACAGATCCTACTATCGAGGCATATGAGACTCTACTCATACGCTCTCTCCTCAGGAGTTGTTGGACAATCCTTCTTGGAGAGAAAAATTTCATGGCCTATCAGGAGATAGCCCTCTTTGAAATTCTTCATGCTAAACCTCTTCAGTATAGTATCTATGTACGTGGACTAGGATAACCCAAGCATCCTTTTAGATCTATCCCTATAGATTTTCATCCCTTGGATGTATGATGCTTCATCCAAGTCGTTCATGGAGAACTATGATGATAATCAAACTTTTATTTTTTGCAGTATGGGGATGTCATTCTCGATTAAGAAAATATCATCTACATACAAGATAAGAAATACCATTGTTGGATCATTTGTCCACTTATAAATGAAGGGCTCTTCTCCATTCTTAATGAAGCCATACATTTTGATCATCTTATCAAAATAGATGTTGTAACGCTGAGATGCTTGCTTCAATCTATAAATAGATCTCTGAAGCTTGCACACCTTGGACTCATCTATAGATGTGAATTCCTCAGGTTGTATTATATACACCTCTTTAGTCAGCCCGCCATTTAGAAAAGCTATCTTCACATTTATCTGCCAGATCTCATAGTCTAGATGGACAGTTATCGCAAGCATTATTCAAATAAATTTGAGCATTGCCAAGGGGAAGAACATCTCATCATAATCAATACCATAACGTTAATAATACCCCTTGGCAACCAGATGGGCTTTATAGGTTTCTACCTTTCCGTCTATGCTCTTTTTCCTTTTGAAGATCCATTTACACCAAATGGTTTAACCCCTTTGGGTGGGTTAACCAATGTCCACACATCGTTGATCTTCATGAACTCCATTTCAAATTTTATGGCCTTAAGCTATTTTTCAGAATTGGATTTTTGCATAGCATCCATATAAGTGATTGGATCATCATCGTTCTCATCGAGTTCAATGGGATCACTATCCCAGACTAAGAAACTATAGTAGCTGTTTAGATGATGCGGAACTCTACCAAATCATCTTAATGATGTAGGTACACTAGGCTCTAGATCTGATCTAATCAAATCCGACTCAGATTCAGCTACAGATGTTGATTTTTCTATCTGTTAAACTTCATCAAGTTCAATCTTAAAGACAATAGTTCCATTACCAAGGAACCCTTTTTCCAAAAAGGCTGCCTTAAACTAACAAACATCTTTTGTTTATCAGCATGGTAAAAATAGTATCCTTTAGTCTCTTTTGGGTATCCTATAAATATGCATTTGTCAGACCTAGGTCTAAGTTTATTTATAACTAACCGTTTGACATAAGCCAGACACCTTCAAACCCTAAGATATGAAAGTGCTAGCTTACATCTTGTTCATATCCCATATAGAGTCTCAACTACAGACTTACTTGATGATAGAAAATATGCAGGATTTTAGGCATAGATTTCAAAATTTTTTTGAAAATACAGAGCAGCAAAAGATATAGATTAAACTATTTAATCTACAAATGCATGTAATCAAATTATACAATCCTACATCAAGGATCTACAACATGTTATGATGTAAATATAAATCTAAAATTGAATTAATCATGAGTGGTATTGATCACATCAATACCTAGATCTAGAATAATTCTAGATTTAATCCTAGATCGCATCTAGGTCACCAAGAGATCAATATCTCTTACCTTTGCATGGGTTGAGAACTCCGCGGTTGAATTCGTTGTTGCCTTTGGAGCCGCACATGTGTCTGACCTCTAAAGGTGATCCACACGAACCTGTAACATAGATTGAAGGTTCATCGAATGGAGATCTACTCGAAGTGCTAGCTTCTCGTGGATTCCTCCTGATGGTTAATCAAATATATATTCTTTCGATCTCTTCGACAATCCAAGAGATGAAGAACATGAGTAGAAATGAGGGAGGAATCCAACCCTTGGATCTTTCATAAAGTAGAAATAAAAAGACATTAAAAAAAATCCTAGGATAAGATAAATCTTCTCCTTCAGGACATCAACAGTTGATGTCCTGAAAATACCTCTATGCTAGGATCAGAGGAGACCTCCTCTGAATTTTTTTCTAATTTTCTAGATATCACACCCTCAGATTTTTCTCATAAAAATCTCATAAATAAAATTGAGAAGAAGGGCTCTCAAGAAAATCCTAAGAGAAGACCTTCTTCTCTTCTTATCGCATCAGGATATGATCAAATCATGTCCAAAAAATGATCACCATGCCCCAACACCTTGGAGCACAAATTTCACGCCCTCTTCCTCTCTCTCTCTCTCAGATCTTTATCATATAAAAATTATATAAAATAATAAAAAAAAAGATACTCAAAAAATAACAAAGAGAAGACAATCTTCTCTTACCTTTGTGCCTCCATGACATCAACGATTGATGTCCAGATGAAGATCTTTTCTCTAAGGATCTTGGCACCATCTTTCCTCAAGCCCTTCCTCACTCTCTCTTAGATTTTTATCATATAAAAATTACACAAGAAAATAAGAGAAGGTTAGAAAATAAATCTCTAAGAGAAAATAGATTTTTCTCTTACCTTCATCTTCATTAAGACATGAACTTTTCACGTCATAATGAAAACCATTTCTCCAAGGAAGTAGGTGCCCATAACCTCCATGCCAAACCTTCTCTTCCTTCTCTATTTTTTCATAGTGTTGGGGATAAATCCTGCTCTCGCCGAAGTCTAGCTTGATGCTCGACCTAACGCAACCTATAGCCTCAGAAGAGCTTCAGCAGCCTGGCCCTAGCCGAACTCAGCCGTCGAGCTTCTTTTTACTCCTCAGCTGTCGAGCTTCTTCGGACTCCCAGTGTCAGGACCGAACCACTCCAGTTGGTTGAACTACTTAGCAGTCGAGCTCCTCGAACTCCTAGCATCCGAGTTTCTATGGATCCGTTCAGATGGCTGAACTGCTCAGCGGTCGAGCTCCTTGGACTCCAAGCGGTCGGGCTTTAACAGAATCCCCTAGCGCTCGAACTCCTTAGCTGACGAGCCTCAACCGAAGTCCAACATTCGATCGAACTCTCCAACGGCCGAGCTTCAGATTCCCAACGGCCGAACTCCCCAGCGGATGAGCCTTAGCTGCATACCTCCAGCCAGATGCCTATGGGAGCCGAACTCCCTCCAAGCTTCCTCTTCAGGAGCCTGAACTCCTCCGAAATGGGCACACAACGAAGGCCTTCAACCCTTCATCCATCGTAAGCTCTGCAGCCATTACCATCAGTCCACCGAGTGATAGCGACCCGCTATGAGACAGCGATAGCGGTCACCATCAACCCGCCACACACGGCGCCTTTCCGTGAGACAGGCTCCGCTGAACCTCGAGCGGCCCGCCAGCACGCGGCTGCAGCTGTCACCATCAACCCACCACACACGGTGCCTTTTCGTGAGACTGACTCCATCGAACCTCGGGTGGCCCGCCAGCACGCATCTGCAGCTGTCGCCATCAAGCTCCGCTATAAAAAGGATCCCTCCAAATACGCTAACTCTAATCTCTCTGATCTCTAAGCTCTCCTCTTCTCCTCTAAGCTCTGAAACTCAATCTCGAGCACTCCATTCCTGTTGGCCAGAGCTGACTTGAGCGTCGGAGGGTCCTGCCGGAGCCGCCCCCATGGGCTTCGGACGAAACTTTATTTTGCAAGTCCCCAGTGGCGACCTCAGTGGCCTTGACTCCAGCGACCTTCGGCGATGATCAGTTTCTGCACCAACAGATTGACGCTAAAGGAAGGGGCAACCTTCGAGGTTTTCTTATTCTTAAAGGAGTGCTCGGCGATGATTTCTCTCTCTCCGAAGATCCGTTCTTCCTCACTAGAGCTCTCTCCCGAAGAGAAAATGCCTCGAGAGCTTCTACTCGGCGACCAGCTCCCGTTGCAGCCCTGGTAGCCCAGGCTCCACCCGAAGCCACCGCAGATGTAGAGCAGTTCAATCTATCAGATGGGTTCGTGGCCCCGTCGAGGTGATACAAGCCGTGCGACAATCTTCGATGGAAACTTTGCCAGAAAAATGTGAGGAACCGACCTTAAGGAAGAGCATTTAGGCATGCCAATCGCCCTTAGGAGAGAAATGGAGAGCAGAAGTTCTTCCGCAGAAGCGGAATGAAGTTCGGCACGAGGAAGGTTCCGCGAGAAAGTGGTATGGAGTTTGCCACGAGCAGAAAAGCGGAATGAAGTTCGACGGCAGCAAGACCGAACTTCTCCTGAAACCTCATCATCAGAATGAAGTTCGACGCAAGTGAGGCCGAACTTCCGCTCGGATA
Organism: Cocos nucifera; assembly: GCA_006176705.1. Lineage (NCBI taxonomy): Eukaryota > Viridiplantae > Streptophyta > Magnoliopsida > Arecales > Arecaceae > Cocos > Cocos nucifera. The sequence continues at coordinate 15,948 of QRFJ01007779.1, forward strand.
TGACACCAAGGGAACCACCTACGAAGAAGTCATAGGAGGTGGAATGAAGCTTGGGCAAACGACGTCGAGCTCTTCCTCGAACTCATCACCAAGGAAGTTTTCCTCCAAAAGGTTTCATAAGAGGGCGGAATGAAGTTCGGCCGAGGCCGAACTCTACTTCGAACTCATCATCAAGGAAGTCCTCCCCCATGTTTCAGAAGGAGACGGAATGAAGTTCAGCCACGCTCATGACCTCCCAGCGCAAGCAAGGCCGTACTCTCCCTCGAGCCCATCATCTAGGAAGCTCCGACAAAGGAGTATGAAGTCCTCCCACGGAAGCTTCCATGGGAAAGCGGAACGAAGTTCGGCGCAAGTGAGGCCAAACTCACGCTCGAGTATGACACCAACGAAACCACTACAAAGAATTCACAGGAGGTGGAGTGAAGTTCGGGCAAGCAAAGCCGAGCTCCCCCTCGAGCTCGTCGTCAAGGAAGTCCGGACAAAAGCAGCAGAGGAAGTTCTCCCGCGGAGGATCTCGCGGGAAAATGGAATGAAGTTCGGTGCAAGTGAGGCCGGAGTGAAGTTCGGGCAAGCAAAGTCGAGCTCCCCCACGAGCTCATCATTGTTAAGGAAGTCCGGACAAAAGCAGCAGAAGAAGTTCTCCCACGGAGGGTTTCGCGGGAAAATGGAATGAAGTTCAACGCAAGTGAGGCCGAACTTCACCTCGAAGCCCATCATCGAGGAAGGGGCATTAGTCCTCCCGCAGAGGCTTTTGTGGAAAGGCGGAATGAAGTTCGACGCAAGTGAGGCGGAACTCCAGCCTGATTATGTCACCAAGGAAGCCCCCTACAAAGATTTCACACAAGGTGAGATGAAGTTCGGCCGAGCTCACAACCGCCCCAGGGCAAGCGAGGACTCCCTCTCGAGTATGACTCCAAGGAAGCTCCGACAACTGGGCATAAAGTTCTCCCGTAGGTTTTACAACTCCTAACTCCTTGAGCTCGCCACCAAGGAAGCCCCGACAAAAGAATGCGAAGAAGCCCTTCCGAAAGGTTCCGCAACTACGCCCCGCTCTTCTAACTCAAATTCTCAGTGAAGTTAAGAGCCAGTTGCCAAGATCAGAAGGTTTACGGTCTCCCCTAAATAAGCACGATCGTACCAGAAGGTTTACAGTCTCTCCTAAACAAGCGTGGTCATACTGCGTCTACCATCGCGACCATGGCCATGATGCTGAGAAATGCATCCGATTGCGAGACGAAATTGAGGAGCTCGTCAGGAAGGAGCGACTGGAGAAAGTCGGCTAAGGGCGCTGCCGTAACCAGAAACTCCTGGGTCGACCATCTCACAGCGTCATCAACGTTACCCCAGGGAGGAGCTTGGTACATCGGCGGTTCATCAGCACCCAGCGATAAAGCCAAGAGCTTGCTCCAAATCGAGAAGGCCAGCATAGGATAGAGGAGGTCGTCTGGACGGGACTTACTGCCCGAGGGAGGGAGCTCCGAGGAACAACGCCCTGACGACCCCTCAAACAGGAATGTGCTGCCCGTAACTTTCCTTCGATAAAATTCTTCCCTTCCAATAATGTTATTCCCTGACGTAGAAACTATGGTAACAGAAGATCGAGCAGTCAAATAGTTGCCGTATTGGGAACTGGTGGGGGACCTCGTGCTAACGGGGGTAGGTCAGAAGCCTTAGAAGCTCGGCTGCAGGAGATAAGATCTCCCCCGAGGAAGGCTCGGCTGTAGGAGATAAGATCTCTCCCGAGCGCGCACTTCGACCTCGGCGGCAGGAGATAAGATCTCCCTCGAGCGCGTAGTCTGACCTTGGCTGCAGGAGATGAGATCTCCCCCGAGGGAAGCTCGGCCATAGGAGATAAGATCTTCCCCGAGAAAGCCTCGACCGTAGAGATAAGATCTCCTCCGAGCGCAGCTTCGACCTCGACTGCAGGAGATGAGATCTCCCCGAGGGAAGCTCGACCAGGAGATAAGATCTCCCCGAGGAAAGCTCGACCGTAGGAGATAAGATCTCCCCGAGCGCGCGCTTCGACCTCAGCTGCAGGAGATAAGATCTCCCCGAGGAAGGCTCGGCTATAAGAGATAAGATCTCCCCTAAGCGCGCACTTCGACCTTGGCTGCAGGAGATAAGATCTCCCCCGAGAAAGGCTCAGCTGCAGGAGATAAGATCTCCCCCGAGGGAAGCTCGACCGTAGGAGATAAGATCTTCTTCAAGCGTGCACTTCGACCTCGACTGTAGGAGATAAGATCTCTCCCGAGGAAGGCTCGGCTGCAGAAGATAAGATCTCCCCCGAGGAAGGCTCGGTGGTAGGAGATAAGATCTCCCCCGAGGGAAGCTCGGCTACAGGAGATAAGATCTCCTTTGAGCGCACACTTCGACCTCGGCTGTAGGAGATAAGATCTCCTCCGAGAAAAGCTCGACTGTAGGAGATAAGATCTCCCCCGAGCGCGCACTTCGACCTCGACGGCAGGAGATAAGATCTCCCCCGAGGAAGGCTCGACTGTGGGAGATAAGATCTCCCCCGAGCGCGCACTTCGACCTCGACTGTAGGAGATAAGATTCTCCCCCGAGGAAGGCTCGGCTGTAGGAGATAAGATCTCCCACGAGGAAAGCTCGGCTGCAGGAGATTAAGATCTTTCCCGAGCGCGCACTTCGACCTCGGCTGCAGGAGATAAGATCTCCCCCGAGGAAGCTTGGCTGTAGAAGAGATAAGATCTCCCCGAGCGCGCACTTCGACCTCGGCGGCAGGAGATAAGATCTCCCCCGAGGAAGCCTTGGCTGTAGGAGATAAGATCTCCCCGAGGAAGGCTCGACTGTAGGAGATAAGATCTCCCCCGAGGAAGGCTCGACTGTAGGAGATAAGATCTCTCCCGAGGAAAGCTCGACTGTAGGAGATAAGATCTCCCCCGAGCACGCACTTCAACCTCGACGGCAGGAGATAAGATCTCCCCCGAGGGAGCTCGCTGTAGGAGATAAGATCTCCCCGAGCGCGCAGTCTGACCTCGGCTGCAGGAGATGAGATCTCTCCCGAGGGAAGCTCGGCTGCAGGAGATATAGATCTCCCCTGAGGAAAGCTCGGCTGTAGGAGATAAGATCTCCCCCGAGCACGTGCTTCGACCTCGGCCGCAGGAGATAAGATCTCCCCCGAGGAAAGTTCGACCGTAGGAGATAAGATCTCCCCCGAGTGCGCGCTTCAACCTCGCCGCAGGAGATAAGATCTCCCCCAAGGGAAGCTCGGCCGCAGTAGATAAGATCTCCCCTGAGCGCGCCCTTCGACCTCGGCCGTAGGAGATAAGATCTTCCCCGAGGGAAGCTCGACCACAGGAGATAAGATCTCCCCTGAGCGTGCACTTCGACCTCGGCTGCAGGAGATAAGATCTCTCCCGAGGCAACCTCGGCTAGACATAAGATCTCTCCCGAGCGAACACGGACAACCTCAATCGCAGGAGATGAGATCTCCCCCGGGTGCCCGATACAACCTCGGCTAGGGAAAGCAACCATGTCAACCTCGGCTGGAGAGCTTCAACTACCACCTACCACCTCGGTCAGAGATAAGATCGGAGACAGCCTCGCCCTGAGATCAGATCTCTTCCAAGCGCCCGCATCGACCTCAGCGGTAGGAGACAATGTCGCCCCTAAGGAGCGCAACCTCCGGCTTTGATCGTAGCGGACGAAGCCCCCTCAAGCTCGACTGGAGATGGGATCCTCCCCGGGCTTCAACTTCAATATCAACTTCAGCTGGAGGCGAGATCCCCTCGAGTTTCAGCCTAGACCAGCATGGAGCTCAGAGGAAGACTTCGGCAGTCGCCTTCCCTGCACTCCCTTCCTTCGATTTTCAAACTTGGGAGTGGGGGGGCTAGTGTTGGGGATAAATCCTGCTCCCACCGAAGTCTAGCTCGATGCTCGGCCTAATGCAACATATAGCCTCAGAAGAGCTTCAGCAGCTCGGCCCTAGCCGAACTCAGCCGTTGAGCTTCTTTTTACTCCTCAGCTACTGAGCTTCTTCGGACTCCCAGCGTCAGAACCGAATCGCTCCAGCCGGCCGAACTGCTTAGTGACCGAGCTCCTCGAACTCCTAGCGTTCGAGCTTCTACGGACCCATTCAGACAGTCGAACTGCTCAACGGTCGAGCTCCTTGGACTCCAAGCGGTCGGGCTTTAACGGAATCCTCTAGCGCTCGAACTCCTCAACTGACAAGCCTCAGCCAAAGTCCAACATTCGATCAAACTCTCCAACGATCAAGCTTCGGATTTCCAGCAGCCGAACTCCCCAACGGACGAGCATTAGCTGCATACCTCCAGCCAGATGCCTATGGGAGCCGAACTCCCTCCAAGCTTCCTCTTCAGGAGCCCAAACTCCTCCGAAATGGGCACACGATGAAGGCCTTCAACCCTTCATCCCCCGTAAGCTCTGCAGCCATCACCATCAGTCCACCGAGTGATAGTCACCCGCTATGAGACGGCGATAGCTGTCACCATCAATCCACCGCACACGGTGCCTTCCCGTGAGACTGGCTCTGTCGAACCTCGAGCGGCCCATCAGCATGCGGCTACGGCTGTCACCATCAACCCACCGCACACGGTGCCTTCCCATGAGACTGGCTCCGTCGAACCTCGAGTGGCCCGCCAGCACGCGGCTGCAGCTGTCGCCATCAAGCTCCGCTATAAAAAGGATCCCTCCAGATACGCTAACTCTAATCTCTCTGATCTCTAAGCTCTCCTCTTCTCCTCTAAGCTCCAGAACTCAATCCTGAGCACTCCATTCCTGTTGGCCAGAGCTGACTTGAGCATCGGAGGGTCCTGCCGGAGCCGCCCCTCATGGGCTTCGGACGGGACTTTGTTTTGCAGGTCCTCGACGGCGACCTTAGCGGCCTTGACTCCAGCAACCTCCAGCGATGATCAGTTTCTGCACCAACACATAGAAAATTAGATGTTTTTGACGTCAACCACTACCTTGAAGGGGCGGCACAAAATAAGAGTTGACTAGGTCAAAAATAAAATCAAATGAGGAAACAAAGGAGGCGTTGAGTTGGATGCCTCCTCCCTAATTTTTAGCGATGAGAAACATAAAAGAATGCACAAAAAAGAAGGAAAATGGGTGACAAAAATATTGGTGGGCGTGGGAGAAAATCCAAAAGAGGAAAGAAGGAATTTTGGTCAAAGAAGACTCTTCCAAGTAGGAATTAAATCCTAACAACTTCCTGGTTTTGACCAAGTCAAAACAAACTCCCAAATAATTTGATATGTGGGCATGAAAAGCCTTCTTGGGCATGGGAATACATAGAAAAATCTAGAATTAAATATTTTGCATGGGCTTTAATAGGTGCAAGAGAAAGGGAGTTCCAGTTGGACTGGAACTCCTCTTATTTGACTAGACCAAAATAGATTTAAATCAAATTTAAATTTTATTTAAATTAGATTAAATACAATCTAATTAAGGATGATCCTAATCCAACTAGGAGCCTAATTAAATTAGATTAAATCAAGATTTAAATCTGATTTAAATCCTAAGTCAATTAGGTACACCCAAGTCTAAGTCAAACAAGAAATTATTCTTTCTTACAATTGGTTTATCCAATAAATCAACTATATTTAATCTAATTAAGTTTAAACTAATTCTAATTGAATCTAATTCAATTAAACTTGATCTCAACCTGATTGCTTAATCAAATTAAGCCAATTAGAATTTCAATTGCTAATCGATCCTCCTACAATACTTGCATTAGGTCAAACACCAATCGTATTGATGGATTGACTTTAGAACGATTCTCAATCATCGATTAAACCATCTGATCAAGTTACAAGCTCTAATATATGTGACCCCATTGATTCCAATCTAAGCCAGTAGCATAGAAATCAATTTCTATACCAATCGAAGTTACCATCTAGCAATGATTTCTGACGTCCGGATAGGTCGAATGTATGCAAAATAACATTTTTAGAATCCTAGCCCATATATGGTTACTGTATAATTCATCCCTATGACCAATAATGCTCAAGATGACTTCGAGTATCCTATCAAGCATTCATACAGGTCATCTCTATTGCGTCTTAAAATTTTGCAAATTCCGTGATACCTCATGAGGATTACCCAGATCTAGGTTTTGCTAAATTAAAATACAAAGAGACATTCTCTTTTTAAAGTTAATCAAAAGTGGTTAATTCCATCTTGACTCACACACCGACTCTATAAGTATTTGACTGTATCCAAAAATCTTCCATCATCTATATTAGAAATACAGGCAGTCTAGTACCAAAGTATAGTTAGTTGCTCGCAAGTCACCATGACGATATCAGATCGGAGGGACACTTATATCCATTGGCCTTAGCTAGCTAGTTTTGACAGTAGAGTACTACATTGATCATGTTCAGTACAAATGTACTCCTACATCTCACCTAGATGCCATACCAATATCTCCACATCACTTGGTTATGAGGACAACCAATGCATATGGCATACAACGACCTACACTCGATAAGTTATCATCCTTATTAATAACTTATCATTTAATCATGAACAATTTAAGAACCATCCGATAAATTCTTCTTTATCAATTGATTATGGTTCTAAGGACTTCATCATAATTTAGGAGTTCATTTAAGGAATATAGAACTTTTATGATAAAACAGCCAAATTACTATTACTATTAGATAGTTCATATACTAATTTCAATCCTCTACACTTAGATGATTGGCTTTAGGACACATTTTTCAACAACACTCACTTGAACTAAAGTCAATCAGAGTGATATCAAATATCCTATCTTTCACTTGAGTTCATAAAACTCCTTAGTTCTGAGGCCTTAGCAAATGGGTCGGTCAAATTTTTCTTTTACATCGATCTTCAAAAGATTGACATCACCCAAATCAAATATTTAAGATGAAAATGATGTAGAATATGCTGGTCCTTTGGTTCCTTAGCCTGAGCTATGGCTCCAAGCTGCGAAAGGATTGGACCATGGGTAGAGGGTGCCACTCCCAACCTGCTAATGAACCTCAGTAACTACACAGCTTACATGGCAGCGTCATATGCCACGATGTACTCTACATCACTAACTGAATAGGCTAAAGTATCGTGCTTGGAACCTTTCCAATAGATTGCTCCTACAATTAGGGTATGAGTCAACATTTTCTTGTTGTCATCTTGTTCTAATTGAAATCAAAACATCCATATATTTTAAGTCAGTACTTTCATATTTGAGTCACTGGATCTTAGTATTTTTTAAATACTTAGGGATTGTCTATACAATCCTCCAGTGGCTCTTACTTGGATCAGACTGGTATCTGCTCACTACCTCTGGTGAGTATACCATGTCAATCTCATACATGGATAAATAAGATGACAGCTAAACCTTTATTTCTTGCAATGTTGGAATGCTATTCTTGATTAAGAGAATTTCATCTTCAAACATCCCAAGAAATAACACTATAAAATATTTTGCCCAATAATAAGTGTAGGGTTTGTCTTTGTTCATAACTAAGATATACGTTCAGAACGTATGTTCGAACTCTGAGATGATACTCAGATGGGCTTTATAAGTCCTTACCTTTCCATCTGTGCTACTCTGATCCTATTAAAATTTCATTCACACCCAATAAATTTTATTCCTTCAAGTGATCAACTAGTGTCCATATACTATTACTTTTCATAGACTTCAATTTAGATCATATGGCTCCAAGCTACTTCTCAAAATTAGGCCACTGCACTGTATCCTTATAGGTGATCGGATTCTTGTTGTTCTCATTGAGCTCAATATGATCGCCATCTTGGACCTAGACACTGAAGTATCTGTCTAGCTAATGCGGTACTCTACTGGATCTCCTTAAAGGTGATACTTTAATGGGCTCCGAATTTGATTTGATCAAATTCAGTTCTGTAGGTTTATCAGATAACGTCGGTTCTTTTTTACCAGTCAAACTTTTATAAGTTCAACTTGATAGACACCAGTTCTTTCTTTAAGGAACTCTTTTCCAAAAGAAATATCCTACTGCTGATGAACATCTTATGTTCTTTAGCATAGCAGAATTAATAATCCTTAAACACTTATTAGACCAGGATCCAAGTTTATATATGTGCAAATATACGACATAGGCTAATCAACTCTAAATTTGAAAGTGAAAGAGTCTAGGTCTACGCCCGATCTATATCCCATATGGAGTCAATGCAATAGATTAACTCGGTATAAATTTTTAGAGTAAAAAAATAGTCATAAGAGTACAACCCTACAATAGGCAGACAAGTATACCCTATTATGGATTGAATCATGTCTAACAAAGTTCAATTTCTTCTTTTAGATATATTATGTTTCGAAAAGAAATCCACTAAGAGAGAATCCTATTCTCTCTTAGATATGTCACAAACTCACTGAATAAGTATTTACCTCCTCGATCTGATCGAAGAGTTTTAGTATCTTATCTAGTTTATTTTTTTTTTCATTATTGAATCATTTGAACATTTCAAATGATTTATTTCAGATGTACCCATGCCCAGAGAGGTCGTCTATAATGAAACATTAATGTCTTCCTTTGGTACTTAAGTTCAAGGTCCACATACATCACTATGTATGAGACTTGAAACTTTATCGGCTCCTTCACTTTTTTCAGTAAAAGGTGACTTTATCATCTTTCTAAGAAGACAAGATTCATAGACTATCAATGATTCATAATTATTGATATCAAGATTTTTCTCTCAAGCTAACCCATTTATCTTATTCTTGTCAATATGACTAAGCCTGTAATGCCAAACATAGATATCCATGATATAATCTAACTCGGATATGTACATTCCACTTACCTTAAGTTCTTTCAATGAATTGCATAAGACCACTGGTATCTAATACCCAGATAGTAGAATTACATACAGAGAAATTTTAAGGTGTCATAATATAACATCTTTAATGAGCAACTTTTGCTTCTTTCTCTTGTTTAGCTTATTGTGGCCAAGAAAAGCAAGATAAATATTCTTCTTATGACCCTATTTCTGACATTAGAAGCACTATGCCTGGTTTGGGTTAACCTTGGACTAATTATTTTGACTGAACTCAGAAGCTCCAATACAAACCCATTCATACTACTGAACCAATATTCCAATACTGATTATCGAAGTTGGATCCATAAGTCTTCATTGTCTAACAGTGATAGGAGCAATTGGATTTAGCCTTAATAGAGAACAATGACCTATTGTATATGAATCATTTTAAGCCTAAAGACTTGGACTTTAGTCTAAAGGTTCTTCCACTATTTTATTCAAACTGGTAGCCTCTACCTCCAATTCGAGAAATTACTTTAATTTTCTAATAGGTACTAGAATCTACATAGACTGCATACGAGCCCAACTTTAGTTGGCCCATCCATGTACATCTAAGGGTAGGTTGATAACTAATTATTTCTCCAAATAATTTCTAGTAATTTTACTTTTGTCCCAGGTCCTGATCAGTTGGCTTTGGCCTTCTCAGAAAAGGATCCAGTTAGGTCCAACTATTAACATCACCATATTTGGCTCATCCAACCAATGAATGATCAGGCCCAATTTTGGTTGGCCAACCCAACCACTATTAGAGAGACATATCCAAGTCGTCATATGATGGATGATAAATCCATTAGTAAACAAGCACCAGGCCTTTAGGCCTCTAATGATTATTGAGTTAATGGATCCATTATCAAACACCTTAATGGGAGGCTATGACTCTGTTATCTTCATAACTTTATCATTTTAAGAACCTAATAATTTTAGAGGATTTAAATTATTAATAATTTAAGGATAGAAAGGATATGGATCAATTTGCTTCCACTGACTTCATCAAGTCAAGTCCTCCTACTGACTTCGGAAGTCACTGATGAAGACTAGGATCAATTACGATCCATGGGCACCTAAATCAATCTTACTGAATAAAATCAGTCTCACTGATTTTCTATATGACATGGGTTAGCATGAATCAATAGCAACCTAATCAAAAATTTGATTAACCATACTGGCCAGATAAATGAGACCAGTGAAAGGGTCTGCCAAGGCTTGCCTTAGACACTATCAGAAATGGCCAAGTAAGCAGGCTGCCAATTAAAAACCATCGATCTGGGATGTCAGACTTATCTTAGACATTAATTAATTTATCAATCTTGATTTGGTCTGTCTAAAGACTCGGGCTCGACCACTGAGCCACGATCAACATCCGTTTATTAGTTGTATGGACTTTGATCAACTACAACTATTGAAGTGATCTATAGAAATGACCTAATCCTAATTAACTATTAATTAGGTTTGATTAATTTTTTAACTATGTCCATATTTAATCTAACCCTAAGTCTAACCCAGTTAAGAATCTGATCAAAGCTAACCTATTTTTCTTTAACCCATGTTTTATGAAATTATCTTAGGATCTTCAAATCACAAACCTAGATCCTAAATAATCACTTAATTCTTAATTAAATTCAAGTCTTATGGGTTTAGGTTAAAGGAATCATAGAATTTGTTTCTAATATTATTATTTAAAATATTATCAAATTAGATTAAATTATATTTAATATATAGTTTTAGATTTGATTTGTTTCATTGTTTAGATCATATCCTAGGATTTTAAATCTAGAATTTTGCAGAAAGTAAGTTTATGATTTAATTTATACAAAATATATGTATCACATATATCATCATTAGATTCAAAAATAAAAACTACATATCAACATAAGCATCATCAGGATCTAGATCTGAAACATGAAACATATCATATAAGTCCTATCTAAATTAATAAAATCAAATCATAAACTATTTAAATTTAGATTTAAAATTTAAAAATAAATTATAAATTACTTTAGATCTCATCTAATATATTTATGATTTAAGTTTCTCGGATCAGCACATACTAGGATAACCTTTCCACTGTAAAGGATAAATCTTACCGCAGGACAATCTTATGGCAGTATGTGCAATCCTAATATTATTTAGATCTAATCTAAATAATCTAAAATAGATCTAATATTTATTAAATTTTAAATTTAAGTCAAAAATTAAATCATAATTTTTTTTTAATCTAATCTAAATAATTCATGATTTTGATTTAGATCAGCACATACTATGACAACCTTTTTATTGTAAGGGGTTAACCTTACAACAGGACAATCTTATGGCAGTATGTGCGATCTTTAATTAACTTTAATTTTTAAATTTAATCTAAAATATATATAAATATATTATAATAGAATTTAGATGCTCTGATACCACTGATAGGAAATATGTAGGATTTCATGCAGAGATTTTAAATTTTTTTTGAAAATAAAGAGCAGCGAAAGACATAGATTAAACTATTTAATCTACAAATGCATATGATCAAATTATAAAACCCTACATCAAGGATCTATAATATGTTATGATGCAAATATAAATCTAAAATTGAATTAATCATGAGTGGTATTGATCACATCAATACTAAGATCTAGAACAATTCTAGGTCTAACCTAGATCGCATCTAGGTCACCAAGAGATTAGATCTCTTATCTTTGCATGGATTGAGAACTCTGTGGTTGAATCTATTATTGCCTTTAGAGCTGCACATATATCTAGCCTCTACTGATGATCCACATGAATCTGCAACACGGATCGAAGGTTCATCGAACGAAGATCCGCTCGAAGTGCTAGCTTCTCACGAATCCCTCCTGATGGTTAATCAAATACAAGTTCTTCGGATCTCCTGGACAATCCAAGAGATGAAGAACATAAGGAGAAATGAGGATGAAATCCAACCCTTGGATCTCCTATAAAATAGAAATAAAAAGATATATGGAAAAAACCCTATGAGAAGATAGATCTTCTCCTTCAGAATATTAACTATTGATGTCCTGAAAATACCTCTATGCTAGGATCAGAGGAGACCTTCTCCTTTGAATTTTTTTTCTAATTTTCTAGATATCACACCCTCAGATTTTTCTCATAAAATCTCATAAATAAAATTGAGAAGAAGGGCTCTCAAGGAAACCCTAAGAGAAGACCTTCTTCTCTTCTTATTCTCGCATCAGGACATGATCAGATCATGTCCAAAAAATGATCACCATGCCCCAACACCTTGGAGCATAGATCCCATGCCCTCTTCCTCTCTCTCTCTCTCTCAGATCTTTATCATATAAAAATGATATAAAATAATAAAAAAGAAGATACTCAAAAGAAAACAAAGAGAAGATAATCTTCTCTTACCTTTGTGCCTTCATGACATCAATGATTGATGTCCAGAAGAAGACCTTTTCTCTAAGGATCTTGGTGCCATCTTTCCTCAAGCCCTTCCTCTCTCTCTCTCTCAGATTTTTATTATATAAAAATTACACAAGAAAATAAGGGAAGGTTAGAAAATAAATCTCTAAGAGAAAATAGATTATTCTCTTACCTTTGTCTTTATTAACATATGAACTTTTCATGTCATAATGAAAACCATTTCTCCAAGGAAGTAGGCACCCATAACCCCACGCCAAACCTTCTATTCCTTCTCTATTTTTTCATAGAAAATCAGATGTTTTTGACATCGACCACTACCTTGAAGGGGTGGCACAAAATAAGGGTTGACTAGGTCAAAAACAAAATCAAATGAGGAAACAAGGGAGGCGTCCAACTCTTGGATGCCTCCTCCCCAATTTTCAGCGATGAGAAACATAAAAGAACACCCAAAAAAGAAGCAAAATGGGCAACAAAAATATTAGTGGGCGTGGGAGAAAATCCAAAAGAGGGAAGAAGGAATTTTGGTCAAAGAAGACTCTTCCAAGTAGGAATTAAATTTTAACAACTTCTTGGTTTTGACCAAGTCAAAACAAACTCCCAAATAATCTGATATGTGGGCATGAAAGGCCTTCTTGGGCATGGGAATACATATAAAAAATCTAGAATTAAATATTTTGCATGGGCTTTAATAGGCGCAAGAGAAAAAGAGAGAGTCCCAGTCCAATTGGGACTCCTCTTGTTTGACTAGGTCAAAATAGGTTTAAATCAAATTTAAATCTTATTTAAATTAGATTAAATGCAACCTAATTAAGGATGATCCTAATCTAACTAAGAGCCTAATTAAATTATATTAAATCAAGATTTAAATCTGACTTAAATTCTAAGTCAATTAGGTGCACCCAAGTCCTAGTCAAACAAGAAATTATTCTTTCTTGCAATTGGCTTATCCAATAAATCAACTAGACTTAATCTAATTAAGTCTAAACTAATTCTAACTAAATCTAATTCAATTAGGCTTGATCTCAGTTTGATTGCTCAATGAAATTGAGTTAATTAGTAATCAAATTGCTAATCGATCTTTCTGCAACACTTGTATTAGATCAAACACCAATCGTATTGATGGATTGACCTTAGAACGATTCTCAATCATCGATTAACCATCTGATCAGGTTACAAGCTCCAATGTGTGTGACTCCATAGGTTCGAACCTAAGTCGATAGCACAGAAATTAATTTTTGTACCAATCGAAGTTATCATCTAACAATGGTTCCCGACGTCTAGATAGGTCGAATGTATGCAAAGCAACATTCTTAGAACTCTGGCCTATGGGTACTATATAATTCATCCCTATGACCAATAATATTCAAGATAACTTTGAGTACCCTATCAAGCACTCATACAAATTATCTCTATTATGTCTTAAAATTTTGCAAATCCTATGACACCTCACGAGGATTACCCAGGCTTAGATTTTGCAAAATTGAAACACAATGAAACATTCTCTTCCTGAAGTTAATTAGGAGTGGTCAATCCCATCTTGACTCACACACTGACTCTATAAGTACTTAACTATATCCAAAAATCTTTCATCATCTATATTAGAAATACAAGGAGTCCAACACCAAAGTACAGTGAGTTGCTCGCCAGTCATCGTGGCAATCTCAAGTCGGAGGGACACTTATACCCATTGGCCTTAGCTAGCTATTCTTGATAGTAGAGTGCTACATTAATCACATTAAGTATAGATATACTCCTACATCTCATCTGGATGTCATACCAGTATCTCCATAATACTTGGTTATGAGGACAACCAACACGTATGGCATACAGCGATCTACACTCAATAAGTTATCATCCTTGTTAATAACTTATCATTTGATCGTGAATAATTTAAGAACCATCCGATAAATCTTTCTTTATCGATTGATTATGGTTCTAAGGACTTCATCATAATTTAGAAGTTCATTTAAAGAAGATAGAATTTTTATAATGAAACAGTCAAATTACTATTATTATTAGATAATTCATATACTAATTCAAATCATCTACTACTTAAATAATTAGCTTTGGGACATATTTTCTAATACTTAGAATCCTATTTAATAGATAACAAGTCGATTCGAGTCCATATCCTCAGAAAGATATCAGCAAGCTAGCAAAACCCATCATGGATCGAACCACATCTAATAGAGTCCGATTCCTCCTTTTAGACACATCATTATGCTGTGGTGTTCCTGGAGAAGTTCATTGGAAGAGAATCCCATTCTTTCTTAGATATGTGAGAAACTCACTGAAAAGATATTCTCCTCCTCGATCAGATCGAAAAGTTTTAATACTCTTCCTAGTTTATTTTTCTACTTTACTTTGGAATTGTTTGAATATTTTAAATAAATTTGAATTATTTGAACATTTTAAATAAATTTGACTTGTATTTTATTAGATAGACATATCCATATCTAGATAGATCATCTATGAAAGTGATGAAGTAGAAATATCCACCTTTGATAATTGTGCTTATTTGTCTGCATACATCAGTATGTACTAGACCTAAGAGCTCAATGGCTTTCTCATATTTTTCAGTAAAAGATAACTTGATCATTTTACCAAAAAGACAAGACTCACAGGTTGGAAGTGATTCATAATCACTGACTTTGAGAATTTTCTCTTGAGTCAACCAATTTATCCTATTCTTGTTTATATAACCTAGCCTATAGTGCCATAAATAGATATCTAACACACTATCTAATCTAGGATGCTTACCAGTTGAATAGACTATGTTAACAAATTATGATAGCATATACACACCATTGTTCAAATATCCACAAAAAATAGTAATACCAATCATAATGATATTACAAACTTATTTTTTTATTGAAATTTCATAATCATTTTTGGTTAGAAGACCTATAGAAATAATATTTAAAAAGAAATTGGGATAGAAATGACAATCACTAAGAACAACGGTATGGAACTCAAATACAAGTTTCAAGATTCTTAAAGCTAGAATTGGAACTAGTCTCCTATCTCCAACGTTCAGGAATCTTTCACCTTGCTTGAATCTCTTACTGACTTGCAACCCCTACAATGAATTGCAAATATGGTAAGAGCTACCGGTATCCAATACCCAATCAGTAATATCATAAATAAAGAAATTAAAAGGAGTTATCATATAAATACCTTGTCCAGCAATAGCTTGCTTCTTTCTCTGCCTGTTCGAATCCAGGAAGGCAATGTACTAAGAATAGTTTCTCTTCTAGTGCCCCTGCTTCTTACAAAAAAAGCATTCAGCTTGACTCTTATCAGGCTTGATCTTCCTAGTCTGGCCCTGCACAGATGTCCCAGTCTGAACTTGCACCTTCTTAGCTATCTTCTTCTTGTTCTTCTTTTCTTTTCCAAAGGATCGAGAATTAGAAGATGAATCTCCTACTAAGTTCTCTGACTCCTTATGGAGTTGGTGATCCTTCTCAAAGTTCTGAAGCAACTCCAGTAATCTATGGTAGTCTACTTCAGGCTTTGTCATTCTGAAATGAGTAAGGAATGAAAGAAAAGACTGAGGCAGCGAGTTCAATATTGCATCTTTCTTAAGCTATTTATGCAAGAAAAAGCCAAGCTTGCTCAATCACTCTATCAACTCGATCATGTACAGTACATGATCAGTGATAGAAGCTCCATCCCACATCCTGATATTGAAGATAGCACAACTAGTCTTGTGCCTCTCCATGTCATCGGGTGTGCCAAAGAAATCCTCCAACACTTGAAGCATGTTCTTTGACTGAGTCGTCTCAAATCTATGACTGAACTCATCGCTCATAGCAGCCAACATAATGCAGCATATCGTGATCCGATCACTGAGCCACTTATGGTAAGTGTCTCTGACTATTCCACATGCATTAGCAACTGGCTCCTCAGGTGCAGGATCCATCAACACATATTTGATCCGTTCATGCTCTAGGACTATCTTCAACTTTTGGTATCAGCTATCGAAGTTGGATCCCACCAACTTATCATTATCCAATAATGATCGAAGCGATAGGAAAGCGGCCATATCTACATATCTAATTAGTAATTGATTCATTAAATCTAAAGATTTAAACTTAAATCTAAAGATTTAAACTTTAATCAAAAGATTTTTTCACTATTTTATTCGAATTGATAACTTCTATCTCCAATTCAAGGAATTATCCTAATTTCTTAGTGGATACTAGAATCCACATAGACTGCATACAAGCCCAATTTTGGTTGGCCAAACTATGTACATCTAAGGATAGGTTCATAACTAATTATTTTTTCAAATAATTTTTAATAATTAAATTTTTATCCTAGTCCCTAATTAGTAGGCTTTAGCCTTCACTAAAAAAGTCTAGTTAGGTCCAACCATTAACATGACCATACTTAGTCCATCAAATCAATGAATGATTAGGCCCAATTTTGGTTGGCTAATCTAACCACCATTTAGAAAAATACAGCCAAGAAATCATATAATGAATGATAATTCTATTAGCCGATAAACACCAGGCCTTTGGGTCTCCAATGATTATCCAACTAATGAACCATTATCACCTACTTAATGGAAGGCTATGATCTAGTTATCATAATAATTATTTTATTTTAGGAATCTAATAATTTTAAAAAATTTAATTTGAAGATGAGGAAAGATCAGATGAACCAGCTTGTCATGATCCTCCCATAGGCTTCACCAAGTCAGCTTAAGGAAGATCATTAATAGACTGGTATAGGAGCACCTAAATCAGTCACACTGATTTACCTAGCTGACATGGGTCAACTCGAATAATCAAGTGATCCAATCAGAACATAATTTTATCAAGAGACCAGGTAAGTTCGATCAATAGGAGGGTCTGCCAAAGCTTATCTTAGACACCATAAAAAATGGTTAGATAAGCAAGCTGCCAATTAAAGACCATCGATCTAATTTATCTTAGACACCAACTAGTCTAATCGGTCTTAATTAGATCAACCTCATAATTCGTGCTAGACCGCATAGCCAAGAATCAAATTCATCTTGGATCTCATTAAAGATATGGACTTGACCAACTATAATTATTGTAATTGATCTAGAGAATTCTTGATCTAATCTAAGATAATAATTGATTAAATTTAGTCAATTCTCTAAATAAGTCCATTCTTTAATTTAACCCTAAGTCTAATCCAATTAATGGATCTAATCTCCACTAATCCATTTAATCCAATGTATTATGATTTGTGTCTTAGGATCTTCAATTCACAATCCTAGATCCTAATCAAACAACTTCTTAATTCTTATTTAAGTTTTATGTTGAGGGTTGAGGTTCGATTTTTTAAAAATAATTTTTATATTTATAAAATATTTTATAACATGATTCTATCAATCAAGTTATATGTTTGATTCATAATCAATATACAAGTAAGATAAGTATGAAACTACTTTAGATCTAATCTAAATTGGTTCATGTAATTGAAATAGTTTCAACTGTAATCAATCATAATTATCTTAGATCAAATCTAACATATTTATGATGATTAAAATTAAATTAAAATATTTTTAATTAGATCATAAAATTTTTTAGATCTAATCTAAAATTTTATGATCAATATTTTAGATCAGAACGTACTTGTTAGATATATGTGCCCTAGAAGCCAGAATTGGCTGACACTTGTAATACACTTCTAGGGGCAAAATTATAATTTTGACTAAAAGCAATAAATGGGTTATTCACATATGTCTGTGATACATCCTTTGAGTTAATGGTAATGATAATTCATATTTTCAAGAGTTGAAAATTTAAGACATGAATAATCATTGTTAACTCATAAATTGCTCCCGACCATAGGATCATCACGAGGATGATGATTGATCTAGAAGGTTGGTGTACAATCGCTTCTCTTTAGTAGATGAGTC
Source organism: Cocos nucifera (assembly GCA_006176705.1). Classification (NCBI taxonomy): domain Eukaryota; kingdom Viridiplantae; phylum Streptophyta; class Magnoliopsida; order Arecales; family Arecaceae; genus Cocos; species Cocos nucifera. The sequence goes on from QRFJ01007779.1 coordinate 34,033, forward strand.
TTGAGTCTACGGTGTGGAGATACCGAAACGAGAGTACAGGTACTCATTAGAGAACGAGGGCACTGAGCATGACCACCTCGAGTAGTCATTAGGGAGTCTACCTTCTCGTCAATGACTGACTCGATGCTGCAGTAGTATGTCTGATTCTTTGACCTGAGGTGCATCGACAGTTCACCTTGAGGGTGTTATAGTTTGACTACACCATTACTCAGTCTCCTAGCCATATGGAATCCTGAGGTGTATGTTGGCTATGACATGTTCATTGTAGGAACTGGATGGCATCAAGATGGAATCTATCTACCTCGGTGGTAGAGGAGCAGCCCTATGATAATCATGAGAATCAAGTTCAGAAGCCCATGGCCATGGCAGAGTGAAATAATAGAAAGAGTTTCTATTTAGATTTTCACATTGGACTCGAATCGAATGATTACATCACATATGAATCGAATGATTAATCATAGAGACTAGGGTTTGACGAGTTTCACCTTAACCCTAATCTGATCGGGGCTCAAGATAGAAGAACTGAATCACACAAGTAGCTGCACCAAGAGGTTCGCATTCAGCTCTGATGGGTTGCCACCATATACTGCTAGGTGTCATTGGTGGATTTTGGGAGCAATTAGAATGATTTAGATGATCGATCATTTTAGCTGTTCGAATCAGAAGAGTTCTGATCCATCGAAAGGAGTTTCGATGATGTCGATGATAGAGATCATGACATATCCCATTACCATATAGAACTGAACCTAACTGGGTCACACAAACAAGGTTTGAATCTGGTGATCATCAATTGAACTGATCTAGTTCAATTGATCTGAATGAGATTCAATTAGGTTCAAAAAAATCGTGCTAGCACTCGATTGAACCTAACGTTCTTCTTTTGCTATCATAAATAAGTTGTCCTGTCTGAGCCAAAGGAGTTTGTGCTCAATCAAAGGCCTTCATATGGTCTGACTGGAGGTTATCCAAGTCAGAATAGGTTGTCTTATTTTATAAGACATTACCTACCATTTTTGGTCACCTGCCATTTCTTGTTCTTTGACTTTGGTCAAAAGTCTACCTTTGACTGGTCAAACGTTGACCATTGATACTTTGACTTTTGACCACATCTCATGCACCTATTGGAGAGCTGGTGGGGGCCTGTCCCCCTGCCAAAACCTGGCAAGGAGAAGGGCGCACGCCACCCTAGGCGTGTGCCCAAGTTGAAGGTGCCTAGGAGTCCTTGTTGGACAAGGACTCCATCTCCTTTTTGGATTCCAATTAGAGTTCTTCTAAGAACCAACTTTGACTGGTCTTAGGCGCCCTCTAAGGAGGAATCCAGGGGACTCTATTCCCACCAATCAGATTTATATCTGATTTCACAAAGGGTTGTGATTGGTTGGGAAGAAGAGGAGTTGGATCACAGCTAGTCTATAAATAAGACCCTGTACCCAACTCAGATTAAAAAATATATGATGAGATATAGTTTTCATACACCCCAAGGCTGCTTCCCCTCCTCTTCCATCCAAACCCACTCTCCCCTTGGCTCTCCACTCCAAAGGAGTTTGGACCTTGTGGTGCAATTCGATCATAAGAAAGGCGATCAAAGTAAGAAGGCGCCGCTTGCTGCAAAGATGACTGGCTCATCTCAAACAGATGGTTTGAAATCTCCAGATCAGATCCAATTTAATTTTGGAGGCTAATAGAGAAGAAAGGATTACAGATCCAACCAAGGTACGTAGAAGGCAAGGCCTGCATGGTAAGATCCAGACGTTATCTCTCTCT
>QRFJ01007780.1:0-41513 GCA_006176705.1 Cocos nucifera
TGGAATCCTGAGGTGTATGTTGGCTATAGCATGTTCATTGTAGGAACTGGATTGCATCAAGAGGGAATCTATCTACCTCGGTAGATGAGGAGCAGCCCTATGATGATCATGAGAATCAAGTCCATAAGCCCATGGCCATGGTAGAGTGAAATAATAGAAAGAGTTTCTATTTAGGGTTTTCACATTGGACTTGAATCGAATGATTACATCATATGATGAAAGACTAGGGTTTGACGAGTTCACCTTAACCCTAATCTGATCGGGGCTCAAGATAGAAGAACTTAATCACACAGGTAGCTGCACCAAGAGGTTCGCATTTTTCAGCTCTGATGGGTTGCCACCATATACTGCTAGGTGTCACTGGTGGATTTTGGGAGCAATTAGAATGATTTAGATGATCGATCATTCTAGTTGTCTGAATCAGAAGAGTTCTGATCCATCGAAAGGAGTTTCGATGATGTCGATGATAGAGATCATGACATATCCCATTACCATACAGAACTGAACCTAACTGGGATCACACAAACAAGGGTTTGAATCTGGTGATCATCAATTGAACTAATCCAGTTCAATTGATCTGAATGAGATTCAATTAGGTTCAAGAAAATCGTGCTAGCACTCGATTGAAGCCTAACGTTCTTCCTTTTCAACTATCATTAAAAGTTATCTCGACTGAGCCAAAGGAGTTTGTGCTCAACTCAGGAATGGCCTTTACTTGGTCTGACTGGAGCTTGTCTAGGTTAGAAAAGGGTTGTCTTAGTTTATGAGATAAATTTGAGACAACACCTGCCATTTTTCATCACCTGCTAGATCTTGTCTTTAGACTTTAGTCAAATGTTGACCTTTGATACTTAGACATCTGCCCATATGTCATGCACCTATTAGGAGAGCTGGTGGGGGCTTTGTCCCCCTACTAAAACCTGGCAAAAAGGGAGGGGGTGCATGCCTAGGGAGGTGTGCATTCCATGAGGATCATGCCTGGAGTTCCATACAGATGGGACTCCAAGTTGCTTCATGGTTTCAAATTAGGTGGCGTCAAGGAGTCCTATTTGACCAAGTCTTGGTGCCCCCTAAGGAGGTTTATGAGGGACTCTAATCTGATTAGATCAGATGATATCATCTCACTAATCAGATTTAGATCTGATTTCACAAAGAGTTGTGATTGGTTGGGATGAAGAGGCACTGGCATGGCATCAGTAGGGTCTATAAATAAGATCCTATCTGTGCCCTAGAATTTAGAGTTTCTTTCCTTTGCCCATGCCCCAAGGCTTGCCTCTCCCTTCCTGTCCATGCCACCTTTAGGTCCTCTCTCTCCTATCCATGTCCAAGAGTTTTTGGGCCTTGAGTTTGGTGCGATTCAGAGCAAGAGAAAGGCGACAAGAAAGGAAGAAGGCTGCACTGCTGCAAGAGACAACTGCTGATCTTCAAAAGAGTTTTGAAGATCCTTTAAGATCAGATCCAGATCTAATTTTTGGAGCATGTGATAGAGAAGAAGAGGATCTCCAGATCCTAGCTCGAGTGGATACCGGTAGAGGCCAGGCGCTTGCGTGGCTAGATCCAGAACCTTCCGCTGCAAATATCAGGATCATCATAGGGTAATAGGATTACCCATAATCAAAGGTATGAATTAAATTAGATTTAATTTAATTTAATTTTAATTTTATTAAGATTAATAAGAATCAGATCTGAAGATCTCATATCTGATTTAGATCTAAGAGAAATTTTTTTTGAAATATATCTCTTGATCCAATCAGATCTGAACGAACCTGACCCGGGAAATCAGGATTTTTTCTTCAACTGGTATCAGAGCCTAGATTTCTAAAATTTATTAGATCTAATTTTAATTTTATTTTAATCTAATAATTAGATGATTTTAGATGTCACATGAGATGTGATTAGATCTAAAATCAAAAAATTAAAATTAAATAATTTAGATCTAAGATGTATGAAGATGCATGACTAGTTCTAGGAATAGAATTAGTTCTATAGTATGTAGTCTGCATGATCATAATTTTAATTTAATTAATTATAATTTTTAGATCTATTTATTTACTATTTTTTGATATTATAAATATTATAATAACATCTAAAAAATAAAAAATAAATTTATTTAATTTTATTCATATGAGATATGATTGATGCATGTTTAGACTAGTTGTAGAATAGTTCTACATAATTATCTAGATTAGAATTTATTTTGATATGATCAAATTTAAATTTAATTTTTTAGATATTTATGAGATAATTTAGATCTAAAAATATGCATGATATGATACATGAGATGTATGCAAAATATGTTTTTAAGTTAGATCAATTTTTATATGAGATATATGATATAGATCTAACTAGTTTTGTAGTATTATCATGTTTTCCTGATTAAGGCATTTCCTCTTGGCCGTCCGGTCATAAGAATAAAGAAGGAATTTAAAGGCCCTCTCCTTCCATTCGATGGGGTGTTCTTATGATGTGTAGGGGTGCTGCACGTTCGTCCTTAATCAGAAATCCAAAACTTACTTTCTGCAAAACCCTAGATCCTGAAATCCTAGGATTTTATTGTGCATATTTTATTTATGAACCCTAAACTTAATTAAAAATTAAGATTATAAAATATAATTAGGTCTAAAATTGAGAATTTTTAGATCTAAGACATATTCATAAAATTGGGTTCGGGCTTGGGTAGCTCAATTAGGTCTAAGCGGTTGATCAAACCGAATCAAGAGTTGGTTAGATGGGATCAACAATGCTTAAATTGACCAGCCTAATAGGATTAAGTCTGGGTCAAGATCGAGTCACATAAGTGATCGATCAAGCAAGACCTAATTAGGCTCAGTGGTTAGATCTGGATTGTAGGCTAACCCAATTGGTTCTGGCTCAATAATTTGGTGTCTAAGGTAAGTTTGGCAGATACGATCGACTGATTTTTAATTGAGAGCTACTCGACTCGAATGCATTCTTGTCGAGTTAATGGCATATTCCTTCCACCGGTCTCACTTACCTGGCCATATTTGTTGACACAGTTCTGATCTGAGGTGGTCAATAATCCGAGCTAACCCATGCCACTAGGTTAGTCATAATTGTTATGACTATGTCAAGTCTAGTTTAATGAGACCTAAATCAAATCTTCCCTAAGAAAAGATTAAGTCTAAGGTCTTCCACCATTGTAGATGTGCGGGCCCTTTCCGGGGTTGATTGTTCTCGACTGGATACAGTGGCTCAGTTGCACCAGAAAGATGCAACCATGTCTATTAGGCATTGGATGCTATGGGCTGGAGGATGGATTGGGCTCAATATTTTGGATATGGTGAGAGATCCAATTAGGAATCCAATCTATGCAAATGGTGGGTCTGACTTAACTAAGGAGTGGATCAATATTTCGGATACGGTGAGATTCATGAATTAGAGACCAAGTTTGGGTGCACCATGATTAGAGAATCATTGAACAAGAGTTGTTCACTCATTGGCTAACCCATCACCAATAACTGTTAGGTGAGGTGATGAGTCAGTTGGTGGGACTGCACCACCCACTAGAAATCATTAATCATGGAGATTTTCATATCTCTACAGAGGGAGTGTAGGGATCCAAAGAAAATAGTGAGAGCTAATTTGTTTAAAAATCAAACCCCTAAATAAATTGATCAAGTCTTAATTATAAAATCTAACTAGAAACTTTGACTCTCTACAGGAAAAAGAAAAATGTTTGCATCCAACCCACTAGCTCGTATCCTAGACACCTATAGACTGATTGGATCCAATTATAAGAATTAGCTCTAAAACTTTAAAATTATTTTAGATTCTAAGAAGTTAACTCATGTATTGGACCAGGATCCCTCCACCTTATCAATCCATCCATCCTACTGAACAGAGAGTGATCTCTTGACAAATGGATGGATGAAGATAACAAGGCCAGATACTACATGTTGGGCTCGATGTTTGATGAGCTTCAGTGCCAACATGAAGATATCAAGACTATCCACCAAATATTGGCTCACCTGCAAGAGTTGTTTAGTGAACAGAGTCACACAGCCAAATATCAGATCACTAAATGACTTGTTTAAGGCTAAAATGCATGATGGGACAGTCAGTCCAAGATCATTGTCTAATGATGATCAAGAACTTGGAAGAGCTTGAGAAGCTCGGAGTGAAGTTAGACTAGGATTTACAGAATGATATAATTCTACAATCCTTGACTGATGCATATGGATAGTTCATCATGAACTACCATATGCATAAATTTTAGAATACTCTGGCCGAACTTATGAATATGTTGGTTACTGTTGAGCTTTCTATAAAAGATTCTAAAGGCTCATTATTTGCTATAGAACAGACTTCTTCCAAGAGAAAATCTTTTAGAAAGAAGAAGAAGTCTGTGAAAAGGCAGAAGGTGGAAGGTGAAAAAAAAAGAAAGGCAGAGCTGAAGAAGAAGGTCACTGACAAAGAAAAGTATTTTCATTATAATATTGACGGCCACTGAAAGCAAAACTATCCTACATACTTGGCAACCCTAAAGAATAAGAAGGAGACAGGTCCTTCTGGAGGTATGCTCGTTATTGAATCTAACCTTATGGTTTCTTCTGCATCTAATTGGGTGCTTGACTCTAGTTTTAGTGCTCATTTGAGCACTTCCATGTAGGATCTTGAGGATAGCAGAAGGCTGAGGGATGGTGAGATGATCCTATGCATCGAAAATAAAGCAAGGATTACTGTTGTGGTCATGGGAATCTATCCTTTTTGACTACCATCTGGCTTAGATTTAGTACTTACAGATTATTATTATGTGCCTGCCGTAAGCAGGAATTTGATTTCTATTTCATGTTTAGCACAAGAAGGCTATGTAATTAGTTTTCTTAAGGACCATTATAATATTCTTTATGCAAGAAATAAAATTGCAAGTGGTTTTCTCATTAACGGTCTCTACCAATTACATATTGATGAATCTATCTTTAATATCGAGCAAAATGTGAATGCCATAAAATGATCTAGGGATAGTCTAAATGATAGGTATTTATGGCACCTGAGGCTAAGTCATATAGCAGAAGATAGGGTTAACAAATTAAAAAAAATTGGGCTATTGAGTTTGTTGACTTTCGAGCTATATCTAATTTATGAATCATGTCTTCATGACAAAATGACTAAGCTTTCTTTTGTAGGACATGGAGAAGGGCCACGGATCTACTTGCCCTAGTACATACTAATGTGTGCGGCCCATTTGATGTGTCGGCCAGAGGCAGCTTTGATTACTTCATAATCTTTACTGATGATTTATCTAGATATGGGTATGTGTATCTTATGAGACACAAGTCTGAAGCTTTTGAAAAGTTCAATAAATTCAGACATGAAGTAGAAAAAGCAAACTGAAAAATTCATTAAGGTTCTTCGATCAGATCAAGGAGGTGAATACCTTAGTCAGAAATTTCTGAACTATCTCAAGCAAAATGGCATAGTCTCTCAATGGACTCCACCTGGAACACCTCAACTCAATGGGGTTTCAGAACAAAGAAATCGGACCCTATTAGATATGGTCCGATCCATGATGAGCTTCATAGACCTTTCTGATTTTCTTTGCGGACATAGTCTGTTAACTGCTATATATTTACTGAATAGGAATTTTCTCTAAAATTGTTCCTACCACACCGTATGAGATATGGCATGGTAAGAAACCAAGTCTGAGTCATCTCAGAATTTGGGATTGTCCGGACTCATGTCAAAAGACAACAAGCGGACAAGTTAGAATTATAGGATCCTTTAGAGCTCGATTCATAGGATATCCTAAAGAGTCATTAGGATATTATTTCTACATTCTAGAAGACCACAATGTGATTGTGAGTCGACATGCCATTTTTCTTGAAAAATAGTTTATTCAAGATAGCGGCATTGGAAAGCAGATCAAGCTTAGATGAGAAAGTCTCACAAGAGCAATGAGCTAAGGACCAATGGAACCAAATCAGGTTGAGCCAATACAATCACTACCTCCTCCACCTCGTAGATCGGAAAAGAATTTTCCTATCCTCCTGAAGAGATACTTAGGTACTATTTCAGAGGAAGTAGAAGAAATGTTCCTCGTAGGTAATGGTGTTCATGGTGATGATCCCAAAACCTATAACGAGGCGATATCAGATATCGACTCCGAGAAATGGTTAGAGGCAATGAAGTCAGAAATTGACTCGATGCACTCAAACCAAGTCTGGACCTTGGTAGATCCACCTAGAAGGTATAGTACCTATTGGGTGTAAATGGATCTACAAGAGAAAGATTGGTGCAGATGAGAATGTGGAGACATTCAAGGCTAGATTAGTGGCAAAAGGTTATAGTCAGCACGAAGGCATTGACTATCAGGATACCTTTTCACCAGTAGCTATGCTAAAATCCATCCGCACATTGCTTACTGTTGCAGCCTATTTCGATTATGAAATATGGCAAATGGATGTAAAAACGGTGTTCCTAAATGGATATCTTGAGGAAGATATCTATATGGAACAGCCGCTAGGTTTCACATCCAGTGATGATGATCACAAGGTTATGCAAGCTGCAAAGGTCCATATATGGACTTAAGCAAGCATCTCGGAGCTGGAATACTCGTTTTAATGATGTGATCAAATTATTTGGTTTCATCAAAAATGAGGAGGAACCATGTGTTTTCAAAAAGATCAGTGGGAGCGCTGTTGTCTTCCTCGTATTGTACGTGGATGACATCCTCCTTATTGGGAATGATATTCCTATGTTGACCATAGTTAAAATGTGGTTATCTAAAGAATTCTCCATGAAAGACCTAGGAGAAGCATCCTTTATTCTAGGAATTAAGGTCTATAGGAGATAGACCGAATAGGATGCTAGGACTTTCACAGAAGATGTACATAGAGGAAGTACTAAAGAGGTTTAGTATGGAAAAACTCTAAGAGGGGATTAATACCCTTCAGACATGGTATTCATCTTTCCAAGAAGATGTGCCCCTAGCACACCTGAGGAAATAGAACGCATGAGCAAGATCCCTTATGCTTCTGCAATAGGGAGCCTCATGTATGCCATGCTATGTACACGACCTGATATAGCCCATGCTATGAGTGTCACGAGTAGATATCAGTCGAATTCAGATGAAGAACACCGGAATTCTGTGAAATGTATCCTTAAGTACTTGAGAAGAACTAAGAATATGTTATTGGTTTTTGATAATGGAGAACTCCAAGTCCAGGGGTATACAGATTCAGATTTTATGTTCGATATAGATGATCGAAAGTCGACATCTAGGAATCTATTTGTATGTAATGATGGTGCTGTCAGTTGGAAGAGTTTCAAGCAGATAGTGATAGCAGTTTCCACCATGAAAGTAGAATACATCGCTGCATCAAAAGCTGCGAAGGAGGCATTTTGGTACAAAAAATTCAGCATAGAGATCAAAGTGATACCATCGGATGCCATTCCTCTGTACTACGATAATAATGGCACCATAGCCCTCGCTAAGGAGCTGAGGTCTCACCAAAAATCCAAGCATATCGAGCTACCACCTCAACCGCGATTATCTCGAAAAAGGTTATGTCGAGGTCAAGAGAGTCAACTCCGCAGATAATGTGGCAGACCCACTTACAAAGCCGTTGGGCCAGCAGAAGATCAAAGCCCACCTTGAGAAGATGGGACTTAGATTTATAGCCAATTGGCTTTAGGTCAAGTGGGAGTTTGTTAGATATGTGTGCCCTAGAAGCCAGAATTGGCTGACACTTGTAATACACTTCTAAGGGCAAAATTATAATTTTGACTATAAATAATAAAATGGGTTATTTTCTATCACATATGTGTATTTAGTGTCTGTGATACATCCTTTGAGTTAATGGTAATGATAATTCATATTTTCAAGAGTTGAAAATTTAAGACATGAATAATCATTATTAACTCATAAAATGCTCCCGACCATAGGATCATCACGAGGATGGTGATTGATCCGGAAGGTTGGTGTACAATCGCTTCTCTTTAGTAGATGAGTCTTGAGTCTACGGTGTGGAGACACCGGAGCGAGAGTACAGGTACTCGATGAGAGAACGAGGGCACTGAGCGTGACCACCTCGAGTAGTCATTAGGAAGTCTACCTTCTCGTCAATGACTGACTCGATGCTGCAGTAGTGTGTCTGGTTCTTTGACCTGAGATGCATCGGCAGTTCACCTTGAGGGTGTTATAGTTTGACTACACCATTACTCGGTCTCCTAGCCATATGGAACCCTGAGGTGTATGTTGGCTATAGCATGTTCATTGTAGGAACTGGATTGCATCAAGATGGAATCTATCTACCTCGGTGGTAGAGGAGCAGCCCTATGATGATCATGAGAATCAAGTCCATAAGCCCATGGCCATGGTAGAGTGAAATAATAGAAAGAGTTTCTATTTAGATTTTCACATTGGACTTGAATCGAATGATTACATCATATGACAGAAACTAGGGTTTGACGAGTTCACCTTAACCCTAATCTGATCGGGGCTCAAGATAGAAGAACTTAATCACACAGGTAGCTGCACCAAGAGGTTCGCATTCAGCTCTGATGGGTTGCCACCATATACTGCTAGGTGTCACTGGTGGATTTTGGGAGCAATTAGAATGATTTAGATGATCGATCATTCTAGCTGTTCGAATCAGAAGAGTTCTGATCCATCGAAAGGAGTTTCGATGATGTCGATGATAGAGATCATGACATATCCCATTACCATACAGAACTGAACCTAACTGGGTCACACAAACAAGGGTTTGAATCTGGTGATCATCAATTGAACTGATCTAGTTCAATTGATCTGAATGAGATTCAATTAGGTTCAAGGAAAATCGTGCTAGCACTCGATTGAACCTAACGTTCTTCTTTTCAACTATCATAAATAAGTTGTCCTGACTGAGCCAAAGGAGTTTGTGCTCAATCAGAGGCCTTCATATGGTCTGACTGGAGGCTTGTCCAAGTTAGAAAAGGTTGTCTTATTGTCTTAATTTATGAGATAAATTTGAGACAACACCTGCCATTTTTCATCACCTGCTAAATCTTGTCTTTGGACTTTGGTCAAATATTGACCTTTGACACTTAGACATCTGCCCATGTGTCATGCACCCATAAGAGAGAATATGGGGCTTTGTCCCCATGCTAAAAGGCAAAAAGGGAAGGGGCGCATGCCTAGGGAGGCATGCGCCCCATGAGGATCATGCCTAGAGTCCCATACGGATGGGACTCCAGGTTGCTTCATGGTTTCAAATTAGGTGGCACCAAGGAGTCCTGTTTGACCAAGTCTTGGTGCCACCTAAGGAGGTTTATGAGGGACTCTAATCTGATTAGATTAGATGATATCATTCTACCGATCAAATTTAGATCTAATTGCACAAAGAGCCATGATTGGTCGGGATGATGTGGCACTGCATGGCGCAGTAGGATCTATATAAATCCTGTCTGCACCTAGAATTTAGAGTTTCTTCTCTTTGCCCATCCCATAAGGCTTCTCTCCCTCTCTCTCTATGCCACCTTCAGATCTTCTCTCTCCTATCCACGTCCAAGAGTTTTTGGACTGAAGTTTGGTGCGATCTGAATAAGAGAAAGGCGACAAGAAAGGAAGAAGACAGCACTGCTACAAGAGATAATGACTGATCTTCAAAAGCCATTTGAAGACCTTCAAGATTAGATCTAGATTTGATTTTTAGGGTACAGATTAAGAAGGAGAAGATCTTTAGATTCTGCTCGAGTGGATACCGGTAGAGGCCAGCCGCTTGCATGGCTACATTCTGAACCTCAGGCAAACATCGGGATCATCATAGGATGATAGGATTATCCATAACAAAGGTATGATTAAATTAGATTTAATTTAATTTAATTTAATTTTATTAGATTAATAAAATCAGATCTGAAGAGTCTCAAATCTGATTTGGATCTAAGAGAAATTTTTTTTGAAATATCCCTCTTGATCCAATAAGATCTGAACAAACCTGACCTAGAAAATAGGATTTTTTCCTTCAAGAGGTTGATTATCCTCTTAACCAAGGAGTGTGGAGATACTGGTATGGCATACATGTAAGATATATGAGTACATCATCATTGAATGTGACCAACTTTAGAGCATTCTACTGTCGAGAATGTCTTTAATGGGATATAGGTATAAGTATCCCTTAGACTTGAGATCACCTCAATGACTTGCAAGCAACTCACTATGCTTTGGTATCGGACTAACTAAATTTTTAATTTAGCAATGAAAGGCTTTTGGGCATAGTCAAGTACTTGCGAAGTTGGAGTGTGATCAAGATTGAATTGACCACTCCAAGAGTTGGAGAAGAACATATCGCTGTATTTCAATATAGCAAAATCTTGGCCAGGATAATCCATCAGATTGATTTGATATTTTAAAATATAATGTGGATAACCTGATTAGAGTTGACAATTGGATTCTAAGGTATCCTACGAGCATTATGGTCAAGGGAATGAATTATATGAAAACTATATCCACATGGGTTCTAAGGATGGTGTTCTACACCTTTGACCTATCCGACCATCAAATATCATTACTAGATGATCACTTCAATTAGTTCAAGAATTTATTTCTATACTACCAGCTCAGGTTTGGACCTATGAGATCACACACATTAGAGTTCATGTTTCGATCGGATGGTTGATCAGTGATTTAGAATCATTTTAGGGTTAAACAATCAATACGGTTGATGTTTGACCTAGTGCAAGTATTGCAGGAGGATTGATTAGTAATTTGATTGCTAATTGACTTATTTTGATTAAGCCAGTAGGCTAAAATTAAGTATAATTAAATATGGTTTAATTAAATTTGGTTTGGACTTGATTGGATCAAGTCTAATTGGCTTATTGGATAAGCTAAGTGCAAGAAAGAACTAGTCCTAGTCTAACTAGGACTCGAGTCAACTCAATTTTCTAATTTGATTAAAAATTAAATTAGAATTAAATTTAATTTAATCTAATTTAATTAAATAAATGGATTAGGATCTTATTTAATTGGATTGGTTTACTCTTATTTTTATTTGATTAAAAGATTTTGTTTGACTAGGTCAAAATAGGAGTCCTAGTGTGACTAGGACTCCCTATCCTTACGCCATCTAATTCCTCATGCCCCACCCCTTCTTTGTTCTATTTTACATGAAAAATCTCTATGCCCCAAGCAATCTCATGCCTTCCTTCTCGTTTCCTTTTTCTCATATGGAAATTTGTTTGATGACCAAGTCAAAAGGGGAGGTTGGTTTTGCTTTAGGATTCTATGAGATAGAATCCTAGTCAACCAAAAGACTTCCTTTCATGCCACCATCTCCCTATTTTCTCTCTCTCTATCTCTCTCATGGCATTCTTTAGCATTTGTTTCACCCTCCCTTGCTGGTCCATGATAGAAAAGTAAGGTGGGGGTGCCCAAGAGTTGGGCGCCTTAACAACCTGCCATTTGGCGACTTTCCTATCTAGGTTTTTGATCAATCTTGAACTCTATATATCTCATTATTTAAAAGAAATTTTTAGTTAAAATTTTCATAGATTGTAGACATTTGAGAGGTATCTTTGGTATAAAAAAATCAGAGAAAAATTTATCTAGGTCATGGAGATATTAAAAACATAAATCAGGGTGTTTAGAAAAAGAACAAAGAAGAAGAAAAGGATCTTCTTCTAGGGTTTTTGTTCTAGATCTCTTCCTCCCTTTTTTGTGAGCTTTTGAGAGGTGTCTCAGCATCATAAATCTTCTTCTTTTCCTTCTGGTATTTTGGAGTATCCAAGTTTCAAAGAAGAAAGCATCGAATCAACCGTCGAAGTGAGATCAGTACAGTGCTAGCATACTATGCTGATTTCTTGCATCAGAATCTTTGATCGTGTTCGTGGGGTTGTATGGATGACTCCCAAAGGCCGGATGCGTATGCGGTTCATGACTTCATCCTCAAGCCTAGATCAGTAAGTTAGAATATTTAACTTGCTTAGGTAACAGATCCGATCTGTTATTTTATAACTGCATTAAATGTAGTATAGATCTAGGTTGATATGATCAACCTTTTCTTTCTTGTTTAATTTTTAATTTTTTGATTTAAATACCATGCAATAATCATATAATAAGATCTTAGATCTAGGATATTTTAGATTAATTTTGATTGATTTTAATCTTCTACTGTCTGATCCTATAAAAGTTTCAAGATCTAGTTCTAAAATTCTAGATCTGGTTCCTTCACTGATGCAGCAACATACTCTACCTCACAAACTGAATCAGCCATAGTGTGCTGCTTGGAACTCTTCCAACAAATAGTCCTACCATTAAAGATCAATCTATATCCCGACACACTCTTGCTATCATCATGATTAGTCTAAAAACTGGAGTCTGTGAACTCCACCAATTTTAAGTCTGATTCATCATATACAAGCCACTGGTCCTTAGTATTTCTTAAATACTTTAGGATGATTTTAACAACCTTCAAGTGGTTCTCCCCTAGATCAGATTGATATCTACTCACTATCCCTAGTGAGTATGCCACATCTGGTCGTGTACATGTCATGGCATATATGATAGAACCCATTGCCGAAGCATATGGTATTCTACTCATACGCTCTCTTTCTAGAGATGTTGTCGGACAATCCCTCTTTGAAAGAGAATTCCATGGCCTATCGGTAGATAGCCTTTCTTAAAATTCTCCATGCTGAACCATTTTAGCATAGTGTCAATGTATGTAGACTGGGACAATCCAAGCAACCTTTTAGATCTATCTCTATAGATCTTTATCCCTAGGATGTAGGAAGCTTCTTCTAGATCTTTTATGGGGAACTGTGATGATAGCTAGATCTTTATTCCTTGCAATGCAGGAACATCATTTTTGATTAAGAGAATATCATTCACATACAATACTAGAAATACTATTGCTGAACCATTAGCCCACTTATATATGCTGGGCTCTTCTTCGTTCTTAATGAAGCCATATGTCTTGATTATTCTATTAAATCGTATGTTCCAGCTTTGAGATGCCTGCTTAAGTCCATAAATGGATCTTTGAAGCTTACATACCTTAGACTCATCTATGGATGTGAATTCTTTAGGCTGTATCATATACATCTCTTCATCTAATTCTCCATTTAGGAAAGTCTTTTTCATATCCATCTACTAGATTTCATAGTCCAGATGGGCAGCAATGGCAAGTATAATCCAAATGGATTTGAGCGTTGCCACAGGAGCGAACGTCTCATCATGGTCAATGTCATAACATTGACGATATCTCTTGACAACCAGATGGGCTTTATAGATCTCCATCTTTCCATCTGCATCCCTTTTTCTTTTGAAGACCCATTTACATCCTATGGGTTTTATCCCTTCCGGTGGATCAACCAATGTCCATACATCATTGACCTTCATGGATTCCATTTTGGATTTCATGGCCTCAATCTATTTCTCAAAGTTGGATCTCTGCATTACATCCATATAGATGATTGGATCCGGATCATTCTCATCGAGTTTGATAGGATCCCTATTCCAGACCAAAAAATCATAGTATCTATCTGGTTGACGTGGTACTCTACTAAATCGCCTTAAGGGTGCATCTACAATGGATTTTGGGTCTGATCTAATCAGATCTAGTTTAGGTTCAACAACTTGTGTCTGTTCTTCCACCCATCGTACTTCATCAAGTTCGATCTTAGCGGCATTAGTTCCTTTACCAAGAAACTTCTTTTCTAAAAAGATTGCCTTAAGGCTGACAAATACTTTTTGCTTATCAATAAGGTAGAAGTAGTACCCTTTGGTTTCTTTTAGGTAACTTATAAAACTATATTTATCAGACCTAGGTTCAAGCTTGTCTGTCATTAAATGTTTGACATAAGCTGGACACCCCCAAACTCTAAGGTGTGAAAGCATTGGCTTACGCCCTATCCATATCTCATATGATGTTTTATTAACAGATTTACTTAGAATCCTATTTAGAATGTAACAAGCTGACTCGAGCGCATATCCCCATAGGGAGATTGGTAAACCAGCAAATCCCATCATGGATCGAATCATATCCAACAGGATCCGATTTCTCCTTTCAAACACACCATTATGTTGTGGTGTTCCAGGAGGGGTCCATTAAGAGAGAATCCCATTCTCCTCAAGATATGTTAAAAACTCATTGAAAAGGTACTCATCCCCTAGGTCAGACCGAAGAGTTTTAATACTCTTCTCAGTTTGCTTTTCTACCTTATTTTGAAATAGTTTGAACATTTCAAATGACTTCGACTTATGTTTAATTAAATAGATGAATCCATACCTCGATAGATCATTTATGAAGGTTATGAAGTAGAAATATCCACCTCTAGCACTTGAGCTCATGGGTCCACATACATCCGAATGTACTAGACTCAGGAGTTCAGTGGCTCGTTCACCTTTTTTAGTAAAAGGTGAATTGGTCATCTTACCAAGAAGATAGGACTTATAGGTCGGAAGTGATTCACAATCATTAATCTCAAGAATTCCTCCTTGAGCTAACCTGTTAATTCTATTCTTGCTAATATGACTTAGCCTATGGTGCCAAAGATAGACATCAAATACATCACTAATTCTAGGATGTTTACCAGAGGATTAAACCATGTTAACAGGCATAGAAAGTAAATAAATTTTGTTATTCAATTGTCCAATCAAAATTATAACACCATTCAAAATGACATTACAAAATTTTTCTTTTATTGATATTTTAAAATCATTCATGGCCAAAAGGCCTATAGAAATGACATTTAATAAGAAAGTTGGACAATAATGACATTTATTAAGAATAACTTTATTTGAATTGATTACACGGTTCATGATTCCTAAAGCTAGAATTGGAACTTATCTTCCATCTCCAACATTCAGGAACCTCTTATCTTGATCAAATCTCTTATTAACCTGCAAGCCTTACATAGAATTACAAATATGATAAGGACTTTCAGTATCTAATACTCAGACAGTAGAATCAAATAAGAAAAAATTGCAAGATGTTATCATATAATTATCTTGCCCAGCAACCACTTGCTTTTTTCTCAGCCTGTTCGGATCTAGGGAGGCAATATATAGAGGATAGTTCCTCTTTCGGTGCCCTTGCTTCTTGTAGAAGAAGCATTCTGCTTGACTCTAGTCGAGCTTGCACTTCTTGGTCCAATCTTGTGCAGTCGTCCTGGTATTTAGTTGCACCTTCTTATTCTTCTTCCCTTTCTTAAAGAGTCGACGATCAGAAGAAGACCCTCCCACTACATTCACCATCTCCTTATGGAGTTGGTGATTCTTTTCAAAGTTCTACAGCAATCCCAACAATCCATGGTAGTTGACTGCAGGCTTTGTCATTTTGAAATGAGTTAGGAAGGGGAGGAAGGACTTGGGTAAGGAATTAAGGATCGCATCCTTACCGAGTTGCTCGTGCAGGGGAAAGCCTAGCTTGCTAAAGCACTCAATCATCTCGATCATGTACAATACATGATCGATGACTGAGGCCTCGTCCCTCATCCGAGCATTGAAAATAGCATAACTTATTTTGTGCCTTTCAACGTCGTTAGGCATGACAAAGGAGTCATTCAACATTTGAAGCATCTCTTGTAGCTGGGCATTTTCAAACCTATGGCTGAACTCATCGTTCATTGCCGTTAGCATTATACATCGAATGGTGGTGTGATCATTGAGCCACTTCTGATAAGTGTCTCGAACCGCTACCCTAGCATTCGGGGTTGGCTCCTCAAATGTAGGATCCATTACGACATAAAGGATCCGCTCATGCTCTAGGATGATTTTCAACTTATGATACTAGCTATCATAGTTGGGTCCCATTAATTTATCATTATCTAACACTAACCAGAGCGATAGGTTAGTGGCCATTTCTACATAATAAGGAAAACCAAACCTAATTAGTATATGAATCAATTATCCTAAAGACTTGGACTTTAGTCTAAAGGTTCTCTCACTATTTTATATGAATTGGTAGCCTCTACTTCCAATTCGAGAAATTACTTTAATTCCTTAGTGGGTACTAGAATCCACATACACTACACACGAGCCTAACTTTGGTTGGTCAACCCATGTGCACCTATGGGTAGATTCAAAATTAATTGCTTCTCTAAATAATTTTTAGTAATATTAATTTTGCTCCGAAGACCTAATCAGTAGGCTTTGGCCTCCATTAAAAAGGTCTGATTAGATCCAACCATTAACATGACCATATTTGGTCTTATCTAACCAATAAATGATCAGGCCCGACTTTAGTCGGTCAATCTAACCATCATCAGAAAGACTTAACCAAATCATCTTTTTATGAATGATAATTTCATTAGTCAATAAGCACCAGGCCTTTGTTCCTCCAGTGATTATCAAATTAATGAACCTATTATCACTCAACTTAATAGAAGGTTATGATTTAGTTATTTATATAACTATTTTATTTTTAAGGATCTAATAATTATAGAGGATTTAGTTAACATATTTAAGAAAAACGTGCCAATTTTGATCCTCCCTCTGACTTTACTAAGTCAGATAAAAAAGGATCTAATCTAAGCTAGCATTAGGAGCATCTAAATCAATCAGACTGATTTACCTAATTAACAAGGGTGAGCCTGAATCACCAAGTGATTTAATCAAAATCTAACTCACCAAGATGGCCAGGTAAGTGAGATCAGTGAAAGGGATGTGCCATTAATTCGTCAAAGACCGAATCAGTGCGAGTAGCTTCCAATTAAAAACCACTGATCAAATTGCCAAACTTACCTTAGATGCCATTCGGTTTATTAGTTTTAATTTGACCAACCTAATAATTTTGGGTTTAACTGCGTAGCTATGAATCAAGTCCATTTGGTCCTCGTTAAAGGCATGGACTTGACCAACTAAAACTATTATAATTGAGTCTATAGAGTCCTTGACCTAATCTAAATTAACATTTAATTAGATTTGATCAATTACTCTAATTTAGTCCACTCTTTAACTAACCTTAGGTCTAACCCAATTTATGGACCTAATTCAACTAACCCAATAACCCATGTTTTATAATTAATGACTTAGAGTCTTAATTCATAATTCTAGATGCTAAATCATTATACTTAATATTTAATTAAGTTTATGGGCTGTGGGTTAGGGTTTGATATTTTAAAAAATATTTTTTAAATTTTTAAAAGGTTTTTTATAACTTAGTATTATTCACCAATTAAGTCGACTCACTTTAAAATTGAATCGACTCAATTCACAAACAATACTAGTTATAGGGTTTAATCTGAAACTACGTATACTATATAATATTAAATCATGAATTAAACTTTATCTAATTATGCATTCATAATTATAAATCAGATTAAAGCCTAATATAATCAGATCATAAAAATATTAGATCAAATCTAAGATTTTATGATTAACGATATAGATCAGCAACGTACCAGGACAACTTTTTTACTGTAGGGGGTAAACCCTATAGCAGGACAACCTGTAGTCTATGTGATCTGAATTTTAATTTTTAGATCTAATTAATCAGATTACTAAATTAATATTTAGATCAAATCTAAATTATCAATCTAAAATATGCA
The DNA here is from genome assembly GCA_006176705.1 of Cocos nucifera. Lineage (NCBI taxonomy): Eukaryota > Viridiplantae > Streptophyta > Magnoliopsida > Arecales > Arecaceae > Cocos > Cocos nucifera. Next base: position 17,494 of record QRFJ01007780.1, read on the forward strand.
AGCATATCATGTTTAGCGAACCTGCTCTGATACCATTTGAAGGAAATCGCATAGGGTTTAAGCTTGCATTTTTGAAAATTTTTTGAGTAAAATAGCAGCAAAATCAAATATTAATCTAAAATTAATATTATGCATACATTGATCATATCAAATAAATCTCACTCAGGATCTAAACATGCTAATATGTGATAGAAAAATAAAATGCATTCAATCAGCAAATCGAATTTGCTGACCGATACGAGTTTAAAACTCGATACCTTTTCATGGATAGCTGATCTCCATAATCTGAATCCACTAAAAGAATCTATGGTATTATGCTATAGCCACACACTTGTCCGACCTCTATGGATGGTCCATACGGAGCTCTTGGTCGCGACCAACTCCACCGGAGTGCTAGCTCCTCGTCGGAGCCTTTGATGGCTGATCATGATCGATCTGATCAATCATATACTTTTTAATTTTTTAGATACTCCAAAAATTAGAATATAAATATTGAAGGATGATGAAGAGGTGTTTCAAATTTGGTGGCAATCCAATGCTCACAGCACTTGATCTCTCTATCCGAACCCAGATTCCCAAAACTAGGGTTTCACTCAGCCTAAAAATTCTGACACTCTAAAAATCCTATCATACCCTCTCTGTATGGAGTTTTTTAATGAAATAAGTTTTTATAGAAAGATAACTTTTAGATCTATAAAACCTATTTAGATTATATCTACAAATTAGATATCCTTAGAGGTGAAAATCAAAAGAGAAGAGAGGCATGAGGAAAAAGTAAAGTGTTGTAGGACCTTGCTCACCTTCACTCTAAGATTTTTTTTGCCCAAAAATAATGCCTAATCACTCTAAAATTTTTATGACATAATTCTAACCCCTTCTTTTGCATGCAAAAAAATTCTAATAATTTATTGACATGAATACCATGGGAAAAGCACATGGAAAAATATAAGGATCAAGTGATTGGGAGGTTTTAACCACTCACCTGATTTCAAAAATTAAATGAGCCTCTTATCCTTATCCAATGCCTCCTCCCATATGTTTAACATGTAGAATGACTCTCTTTCTATATGTTCATATTTTTATTTCTCCAAAAAATATTTGACAAACAAAAGGGAGGGCGTGGGAAGCAGATAAGGTTGGATTGGTTCCAACCTCCAACAAACTGAGTTGAATTCAAAACTCAACTTACTTTGAACTGGTCCAACCCTTAGACCAGGTCAAAAGCAGATAAGAGAGGGGGTGCAGAAACCTTCTGGATGAGAGAAAAGCTACATACAAAATTTTTTTGGCATGGAACAAGAGTGGAAAATTCAAAAATGATGGGCGCATGGGAGAGTTTGAATTCAAACTTCATTTGACTTGGTCCTAATTGGTTTCAACCAAACCAATTAATCTAGACCCAATTAGACTAGGTTAAACCCAATCAAATTAGGCTTAGCCTAATCCAATAAAATTCTAATCAAATTAGAAATTAATTAGGGTCAGAACTCCCATAGCGATTAAGTCATCTCATGACTTGATCTGGTCAAATCCAATCGAATCAAATTCAATCAGACTTGATTGAATCCTCATCACTCAATCAAATTGACCTAATCAGCAATTAAATTGCTTATTAATCCTTCAAAAATATCTGAGTCCAAATCGGATGGGTTACCGGGCAATAGAGTCCCATCAACATGAATCTTCTAAAGAGTCCCAATCTAGTGGGACTCTTGAATCCAGTGTCCCAATCGAATGAAACTCATGATCTTAGAGTTCTAGACTAGTGGAACTCCTGATCAGAGAGTCTTAGATGAGTAGGACTCAGAGTCCCAGTCCAGTGAGACTTTTGGTCATAGAGTTTTAGTCCAGTGGGACTCTTGACCATAGTATCCTAGGTCATCAAGACTCATGATCAGCCATCAGATCAGGTAGGAACTCCTTATGTGTGTGACCCCATAGGTTCGAATCCTAAGCTGGTAGCATAGTAATCAATTTTCTGTACCAATTGATGTGACCATCTAGTAATGGTACCCGACGTCCGGATAGGTCAAAAAGTTGCAATGCAACAATGATGAACCTATGGAATATGGTTACCCTATAATTCATCCCCTTGATCATGATGCTCAAAAGGATGATCTAAGGTTTACTGTCAATCCTATAATTCATCCACATTGTATTTCAAAATTTAGCATCCATCATATGGACTACCCCAACTGAGAATTTGCTAAATTAAAATATAGTGACGCACTTGCTCCAACACTTGGAGGGATCAATCCCATCTTGACTCATACATCGGTAAGCCAAGTACTTGACTGCATCCAGTAGCCTTCCTTCATTGAATTAAAAATTCAGGTAGTTCGGTACCTAAGTACAGTGAGTTGCTTGCAAGTCAACATGGTGGTCTCAGGTCTAAGGGACACTTATACCCATATTATTTGGGGCTAATCTTGATAGAAGAAAAGCTTCAAAGTTAGTCACGTTCAGTACAGATGTACCCATACATCTCACTTGCATGCCATGTCAGTGTCTCAACTCTCCTTGGTTACGAGGACAACCAACCAATATGGCACACAATGACCTATACTTGATAAATATTATCATCCTAAATAACAACATATCTTTTGGTTGTGAATAATTTAAGGACTAAATGACAAATCCTCCTTCATCAAATCTAGATAGTCTTAAGGATTTCATCATAACACAGAAGTTCATTAGAAGACAACAAAATTTATGATGAAAAATATTAAAATAACTTTTATTATTTGATAATTCATATTATAAGTACAAGAAGTAGCACAACCATCAACAGGTTGATGATTGACTTTGGAACATATTCCCAATAGTTAGGCATGTAAGAAAGAAGGGAGGAGATGGGGCACCAAGAATTGTTATGCATAACAACCTTGCGCATGCCCTTTCCCTCTCCTTTTATTTTGTTGCATAAAATAACAAATCCCATGCCATAATCAACTCTTAAAATTAGATAAGAATCTAATTCAAATCAAGTAGTTAGGATAAGGCCCTATCTAGATAAGACCCCAAACTAACCAAGAAGTGGAGATTGGTGCCTCCTCTTCTTATCTCACACATGCCAAGGAGAGAGCAACATGATTTTTCATGCCCCCACCACCTTTTGGATGGAAAAATGAGAGATAATCCCAGATAAAACATGGGCTTAGATGGTCAAGATCAATTGGGTCCAATTTGGGTTCAATCTGAATCTAATTCAAGCTTGATTCGAATGAAATTTGAAAAAATTGTCAAACCTAATCCAATCAGGATTATAATCTAAGTCTAACTTGGATAATTAAATCAAATTAATCTTAAATTAATTTAAGCTTAATTAAATTAAATATAATTTAAATTAATTAGTACTTGATCCATAATTTAATCAGGCCCAATTGAATTGTAATACTTGCAATTAAGTCCCTCATGCTAATAATTAGTAGATGTCAAATTTGGAACTCTTGCAATTAGTAGTTTCTAAATTTATAACTATTACAAATTAATCCAAATTATCAGTCCAATTAATAATTTCATTATGATCCAAGCTACTGATTAGGACATACTTTTTTTATGTGTGATCCCTTAGGTTCTATTATATCTGGTAGTAAAACATACCATGATCTCTATCACAATATCATCGAAACTTCTTTCGATGGACCGAAATAATTTCAACTCATGTCAATAAGGATCGTTGATCCAAAAATGATCCTACTGGATTCTCACAATCCACCAGTGATGCTTAGCAGTATGTAGTGGCAACCCAGCAGAATAGAAAGATAAATCTCTAGGTGTAGTTATCGTGTAATCAAATTTTTCTATTAAGAGTTCTGACAGGATGCAAGTCATGAAAACTTGTTAAAACCTATGCATCCGTCATATGCAAGACATAATTAGCTTGAGTCCAATCATGAATCCCATAGAAACTTCTTTCCATAATCATGCTACTATGATCATAGACTTAAGGATTAAGTCTCTTAGGTTGCATAGGACTATTCCTCAACTACTAAGATCGATAGATCTCCTATCAGAGCATACCCTACTCTTATAGCGAACTTATTGCATCCAACGAACACCGCAAGGCTTCAAATGACTAGGGACCATGTTTATGTATTATCAAACTACAACAATCTTACTATGAGCAGTCGAGGCACCGTAGGTTAAAAAACTATTCACACAACTACAGCATCAAGATAATCACCGATGAGTGAGTAGACATCCATGTGACTTCTCGCTCTTGGTTATGCTCAATATCGTTGTTCTTTAGCAACCACCTATACTCTCACTCTAGTGTTCCCATACTATAGACTCGAAACTCGACTAGTCGAAAGAAAAGCGATCTATGCACTGATCTTAACGGATCCATTACCATTTTCATGATGATTCAATGATCGAGAGCAATTCAGGAGTTAACCTATAATGATACATGTCTTAAATTCTTAACTCTTAAGAATACGTGTCATTATCCATCAACTTCTTGGATGATTCACAGATACACTAGATGTGAATGGATAAGAAAAATACTCATTTTATTAATTTCAATAATCAAGTATAAATATATGTCCTAAAAAAATATAATATATCAGTTAATAATTAGCTTTCCAAGTCATACATTTAATAATGTACTCTTATATTTTACCTACATGCCATATCTGTGTCTCCACACTCCTTGATTTTGAGGACAACTAACCCATATGGCACATAGCGACCTATACTTGATAAATGTTATCATCCTAGTAATAACATATCTTTTGGCCGTGAACAAGATTTAAGAACTCTTCAATAAATCTTCTTTTTATCGATTAAAAATAGTTCTAAGAACTTTATCATAAAAGAAGTTCTAAAAAGAAGATGCAAAATTATGATGAACAATTGAAAATAACTTTTATTAATTTATTTATAATTTATATATAAGAGCATAATGTCTATAATTAGATAATTGGCTTTAGGACATATCTCCAATAATCTTCCACTTGGACTAAAATCAATTTTGAATAGTATCTAATACTCATCATCCGCTTGTGATTATCGAACTCTTTAATTTTGAGGGCTTTAGTGAATGGATCAGCCAAGTTCTTTTTTTCACCGATCTTTTGAAGATTGATGTCACCTCGATCCACGATCTCATGGATAAGATGATAGTGATGCAGAATGTGTTTGGTTCTCTGATGGAATTTGGATTTCTTTGCTTGAGCGATGGCTCCAATGTTGTCATAATATAGTGGAACTGGACTTCAATTAGGAAATTACTTCAAGCTTATTGATAAACTTTCTCAACCAAATAGTTTTCTTGGTAGCATTAGATGCCACAATGTACTCCATCTCATAAATAGAATCAGTTACAGTATGCTGTTTGAAATTTTTCCAGCATATTGCCCCTCCATTCAAGATAAATATATAATTTGATATTTGCTTCATCATGCTTTGAATAAAAACTAGAATCAGTAATATCCCACAGTTTTTTAATGTTAAGTCAAAAAAAATTTATATGAGCATTGGTCTTAGTCTTTTTCAAATATTTGAGGATTTGTATTTACAACTTTTTAATAGTTTTCATCAGATCAGACTGATGAAGGAAAATCCTGATTTTTCGGACCAGGTTCGTTCAGATCTGATCAGATCAAGAAAAATATTTTAAAATTTTTTTTTCTTTTTGATCTAGATAGATCTAAGATATTTCAGATCTAATTCTTATTTTTTTATATTAAATAAATTAGATAATTAAATAAATTTAATTAACTTGGGTAATCTATAATAGATGATGATCCTGGAGCACGGGAAGGTTTTGGATCTACCATGTAATATTTGCCTCTACCGGTATCCACTACCAGAACTAGATCTGATCCTCTTCTTCTCTATCAATCTCCAAAATCAGATTAGATCTGATCTAGAGGATCTTCAAATTTCTTCGAAGAAATCAGTAGTTTGTCCTAAGCAATAGCAGCTTCTATCTTTCAGTCGCTTCTCTCATCTGATTGCACACCAACGCCAAATACTTTAGACGTGGAGAGGAAGGGAAGAAGGTGTTTTTTTGCATGGAAGGAAGAGGGGAGAGATGCCTTGGGGCATGGGATTTTTAATTTCCAATCTTAATTTGAGTTGGGATAGGGTTCTATATATTTATGATCCACTCTCTTCTTCCAACAATCATACTCTTTTTAGAATCAAGATTTAAATCTAGGGGAAATAGAATCCTCTAGATTTTTCCTCCTTAGAAGAACTACCTTAGAAATCAGTCAAAGTTTGTTCTTAGGAGAAACTCAATCAGATCCCAAAAGGAGATGGAGTCCTGTCAACAGGGAATCCTGGGGCTCAACTTGGGCACATAGTGGAACGCCTAAGGTTTTCCTTCCTTGAACGTTTTGGCAGGGGGACAGGCCCACTAGCTCTTTAATAGGTAGACACTGGACAGAAGTCAAGTGTCAATGGTCATGTTTGACAGTCAAAGGTCAACTTTTGACCAAAGTCAAGGACGAAGAATGGCGTGACCAAAAATGCAGGTAATGCTTACAAAATAAGACTCCTTTTCTAATTGGGACAGCTCCAGTCAGACCAATTAAGGCCTCTAATGAGCATAAACTCTTTTGGCTTAGTCCGAAAACTATTTATGATAGTAAAAGAAGAACGTTAGGTTTAATCGAGTGCTAGCACGATTTCTCTCTTTGAACCTAATTGAATCTCTCATAAAGATCATTGAATGGATCAGTTCAATTGATGATCCACCAGATTCAAACCTTAATTTGGTGACGCCAGTTAGGTTTAGTTTCTGTTGGTAATGGGAATGCATGATTTCTATGTGACATCATCAAATCCTTTCGATGGAATCAGAACTCTTCTTATTCAAACAGGTAGAATGATGATCATCCTAAATCATTCTAATTGCTCCCAAAATCACAGTGAGCACTATAGTATATGGTGGCAACCCATCAGAGTGATGGCGAACTCTTGGTGTAGCTACCTATGTGATTTAAGTTCTTCTATATCTTGAGGCCCGATCAGATTAGGGTTTAAGGTGCACTCGTCAACCCTAGTCTCTATCATATATGTAATCATTCGATTCCAAGTCGATGGAAAATCTAAATAAAACTCTTTCTTTATTTTACTCTGGCCATGGCCATGGACTTTTGATTGATTCTCATGATCATCATAGAGCTTGCTCCTCTAACGAGGTAGAAATAGATTTATCTTGATGCTTATCCAATTCCCCAATGACATGCTTAGCAAACATAAACCTCAAGGGTTCCATATGGCTAGGAGATTAAGTATGGATAGAGTCAAATTCATAACACCGCTAAGTTGAACTGCCGATAACAACCTCAGTTCAAAGATCAAGTAATGCATGCCAACATACACTCAGCTCCTTAGCAGGGCTATGGCGCCATTGTTATCTATAGTATAGAGGAATGCTCTGATGCATTACTTCCGATTTCTGTAGCAAAACTTCTGTACAAATGCTTCCTTCGTAGCCTTGATGCAGTGATTATTCTAATTTCATGGTGGATTACTATATGATTTGCTTGGAACTCTTCCAATGACGCACAACATGTGCAACACAAAAGACCCAGATGTGCGACTTTCGATCATCTACACTCGGACATGAAATCCGAGTCTGTGTTCTGGCTTGGAGTTCTCGTTACCAGAGACAACATCATTACTTAGTTCTTCTTAAGTGTTAGATACATTTATAAGTTCCAATATTCTTCACCTAGAATTGACTGATATCTACTTGTGAACATCCTACAGCATGGGCTATCTCGGGTCTTGTAACATAGGCATGGCATACTGAGCTCCCTATTGCAGAGCATAAGGGTCTTGCTCATGCTTTCTATTTTCTTCAGGTGTGCTAGGGCACATTTCTCTTGAAAAGATATACCATGTCTGAAGGCTATTAATCCCTCTTAAGTTTTTCATCTAAACCTGCTTTAGTAGCTTCTTCTATGTACATCTTTCTTTTAATAAAAGTCTAGATCCTATTCGGTCTATCCTACAGACCTTAATTGCTAGATAAGGATGCTTCACCTAGGTCTTTCATGAAGAATCTGACAACCATAATTTGACTGTCTGTCATCAGTGAAAATAATCTATTCTCAATAAGGAGGATGTCATCCCACGTCAAAATTAGGAAGATAACAGCGCTCCACTGACCTTTTAAGACACAGGTTCTTCTTCATTTTGATGAACAATATTTTGATCACATCATTGAATGATGTTAGCTCTGAGATTACTGCTTAGTCCATATATGGACTTTGCAGTTGCAAACCTTAGATCAGTATCATGGTGTGAACCTAGCAGCTGTTCCTATAAATATATTCCTCAAGATATCATTCAAGAATGCCGTTTTACATCATTGCCATAATTCTAATCCGAATAGGCTGCAATGGCAAGCATGTGCGGATGGATTTTAGCATGCACTTGTGAAAAGGTATCCTGATGTCAATTGCTTCGCATTGAACTTATACCTTCGCCACTATTCTAGCCTTGAATGTCCACATCCCATCTCACTAATCTTTTCTCTTGAAGATCCATTTCACCCTAGGTACTATACTTCTGGTAGTCTAGCCAAGGTTTGGAATTGGTTCGAGTGCATTAGTCAATTTTGACTGCATTGCCTTAGCCATTCTTAAGTCGTATCTGATATCGCTTCATTGTAGGTTTTGGATATAACAATCGAGCCCATTACTACGAGGAACATTTCCTTACTTTCCTCTAAAATAATAATCTTAAGTATCTTTAAGGGGACGAAAACTCTTTCCGAATCTACGATGGTGGAGGAGTAGTGTTCTTATTGCTCAATCTGATTTGTTCAATTGGTCTTTAGCTCGTTGTATTTGTAAGACTTTCTCATAACTTAATCTCTTTTTCATGCCGCTATCTTGAATAAACTATTTTTTCAAGAAAGATGGCTGTCGACTCCAATCACAATTATGGTCCTTCTGGAATGTAGAAATAGTAATCCTAATGAATCTTTAAGGATATCTATGATTGAGCTCTAAAGGACCTTAAACTCTAATTGTCCTTGTTGTCTTTGACAGGCGGACAACCCAAATTTGAGATGTTCAGACTTAGTTTCTTTGGTGCATATCTCATAAGTGTGGTTTACGGTCTTAGAGAAAACCCTATTCAGTAGATAAATTGAATTAACAATGAATGTCCCAAGAAAATCAAGGAGGTCTGTGAAGGCATCAATGGATCGGACCATGATCAATGAGTTCAATTTCTCATTCTGAACCCCATTGAGTTGAGGTGTTCCTGGTGGAGTCCATGGAGACTATGCCATTATCTTGAGATAGTCTAGGATTCTCGCTAAGGTATTCACCTCCTCGATCTGATCGAATGAACCTTAATGGGTTTTTCAGTTTATTTTCTACTTCATGTCTGAATTCTTTGAACTTTCAAAGCTCAGACATTGTGTCTCATAAGATACACATACCGCATACCTAGACAAATCATCGGTAAAGATAATGAAGTAGACAGTTTGCCTCTAGTCGGCACATAATTCCGCACACATTGAATGTACTAGAGGCAAGGAGATCTGTGGCCTCTCCCCTGTCCTATAAAAGGAAGTTTAGTCATTTTTGCTTGAAGACAGATTCACAAGTTGGATATGACTCGAAATCAATGGACTCATAGCCCATTTTCTCTAATTTGTTGATGCTGATTCTTCTTCACTATATATTATCTTAGGTGCATGAACCCTATGTTTGGATTTCCCTAGATCATTTGGGGTCACATGCTCAATAATGAGCATACTTCAGAAGGACTTTTTCTTGTTTTTCAGGGTGGCTAGGTAAGTAGGATAGTTGCTTTCAATGGCCATCGTTGTGCATGAAAACTTTTCTTGCGAGCAGCAGCTTCCATCTTCGACTCGCTTCTTCTTCTTTGGTCCTTCCATTTCTGCTTTTTTTCACAGCTTCTTTTTCTTTCATAGACTTTCTTTTGAGAAGTCATCCATAGCAAGAAGCTTTAGAACCTTTCATAGAAAGCTCAGGGGCCAGCAAATTCATTAATCTCGGCTAAGAAATTTGAAGTTTACGCCATGTGGGTAATTCATGATGAATTGCTCATATGCATCAGTTCAAGGATTGCAGAATAATATCATTCTACAGATCCAAGTCTAACTTCACATGAGCTTCCAAGTCTCCATGTCTTGATCATCATTAGATAGTTTTGGACTGATGCTTGCTTAGCCTTAAAAGTTTTTCGTGACTTGATACTTGGCAGCGTGACTCTGTTCACCAACATCTCCTGTAGGTGGCCACATTTGGCGAGCAGTCTCGATATCTTCATGTGGTGTTGGAGCTCATCAGACTTCGATCCCCATATAATATTGGCTTCATTATTTCGTCTATCCATTTTATTTAGAGATGGCTCTTCTGTTCAGTGGATGAACGGACTGATAAGGTGGGGGATCCTGCTCCAATATGGGTTAACTTTTTGAAACCAAAATGATTTTGTAAGTTCTGAGCAATTTTAATAATTGATCCGATAGTCTTATCTGTCCAGGATACGTGTCTGGATTAGACAGCGCTATATTTTCCGTAGAGAGTAAAGATTCTAGTTTAGATACTATAATTATGCTTGACCAATTTGGTTTAGGATTTTATTTTTAAACCAATTAGCTTCCAATTATCTCGGATCCTACAACTTCCTCTATAGCGCATTGCGAAAATCTTCATGATAATGATTTTTATGATGGTGCAGCTCACCAACTGACTCATCACTCACTAAGTTATTGTGATGGGTTGCCAATTGAGTGAACACTCTTGTTGCAATATTCTCTATCATGGTGCACCAAAACTTGATCTCTAATTCATGAATCTCACCGTATTTGGAATATTGATCCACTCCTTAGTTAAGTCAGACCCACCATTTGCACAGACTGAATTTCTAATTGAGTCTCTCACCGTATCCAAAATATTGAGCCCAACTCATCCTCCAGCCCATAGCATCCAATGCCTAATAGACATGGTTGCATCTTTTCGGTGCAACTGAGCCACTATATCCAGTCGAGAACAATCAACCTGGGAAGGGCCCGCACATCTACAATGGTGGAAGACCTCAGACTTAATCTTTTCTTAGGGAGAATTGATTCAGGTCTCATTAAACTAGACTTGTCATAGTCATAACAATTATGACTAACCTAGTGGCATGGGTTAGCTTGGATTATTGACCACCTCAGATCAGAACTGTGTCAACAGATATGGCTAGGTAAGTGAGACCGGTGGAAGGAATATGCCATTAACTCGTACAAGAATGCATTCAGGTCGAGTAGCTTTCAATTAAAAACCAGTCGGTCGTCTGTGCCAAACTTACCTTAGACACCAAATTGTTGAGTCAGAACCAATTGGGTTAGCCTACAATCCAGACTCTAACCTCTGAGCCTAATTAGGTCTTGCTTGATCGTGACTCGATCTTGACCCAGACTTAATCCTATTAGGCTGGTCAATTTAAGCATTGTTGATCCCATCTAACCAACTCTTGATTCGATTTGATCAACCGCTTAGACCTAATTGAGCTACCCAAGCCCGAACCCAGTATTATGAATATGTCTTAGATCTAAAATTCTCAATTTTAGACCTAATTAATATTCCATAATCTTAATTTTTAATTAAGTAGGGTTCATAAATAAAATATGCATAATAAATCCTAGGGATTTCAGGATCTAGGGTTTTGCAGAAAGTAAGTTTTGGGTTTCTGATTAAGGACGAATGCATAGCACCCCTACACATCATAAGAACACCCCATCGGATGGAAGGAGAGGGCTTTTAAATTCTTCTTCATTCTTATGACCGGACGGCCAAGAGGAATGCCTTAATCAGGAACATGCAATACTACAAAACAGTTTTAGATCTATATCATATATCTCATATACAAATTAGATCTAATCATGGCATATTTTGCATACATCTCATGTATCAAATCATGCATATTTTCAGATCTAAATTATCTTATAATAATCTAAAAAATTAGATTTAAATTGATCTAATCAAAATAAATTCTAATCTAGATAATTATGTAGAACTATTCTACAACTAGTCTAGACATGCATCAATCATATCTCATATGATATTTAAAATTAAATAATTTTTATTTGCTATTTTTTAGATATTATTATAACCATTATAATATCAAAAATAATAAATAAATAGATCTAAAATATATTTTAATCAAATTAAATTAAAAATATGCAAGACTATTCTATAGAACTATTCTATTTTAGAACTAGTCATGCATATTTTCTAATCTTAGATTCAAATCATTTAATTTTAATTTTTTCTAATTTTAGATCTAATCATATCTCATGTGACATCTAAAATTACTTATTTTCTAATTAAAATAAATTTAAAAATAGATCTAAATATTTTTAGAACCTTGGCTCTGATACCAATTGAAAGAAAATTCTGATTTCTCGGACCAGGTTCGTTTAGATCTGATCAGATCAAGAGATATATTTTAAAATTTTTTTTTTTGATCTAGATTAGATTTAGAATATTTTAAATTTAGTTATTATTATTTTAATAATTAAAATAAAATTAGATAAATTAAATCAAATTTAATTTTCCTTGAAGTTGGTAATCCTATTACCCGATGATGATCCTGTGAGCAGCGAAAGATTCTGGAAGATTTTGGGTGGAAGGGATCTATAATCAAAACTGCCCCTAGACCTCTCCATCTATTTAAGTACCATCTTCTCCCCCGACTTTTACTTTTGCTCAAGTTCTCCTTCCCTTTGTTTTCTTCTTCATCTTCCGCCTATTTCCAGTCTGAGCACCTTGTTCCATCTTCTTTCATGATTTCTCTGGTCATCGACACTCTCCCATTCACCTTCCATTTTTTTGACTATCCTATCAAAATCTTTGAGCAGCATTAGGTTAGTTCCCTAACCTTCTTTCTACTTTTCCTCACTTTCCTTTCATCTTTTGGCACTTTAGTTATTTTTTGAAAAAGTTTCTTGTTCTTCTTTGGAATTTCTTTTGATTTTAAGAAGTTTTCTTTAACTTAGTTTGATCCAAAAATATCCTTCGAAACATCATTTATCTAGCAGTTCTTTGAGCCCGTCTGATTCGAACTCTCAAAATCCCAACCTTAGAGAAGAGATCGAACTCAAAAATGCATCGTGTCCAAGTTTTGTATGCAAAACCATTTCTTGCTCTTTGTCATTTGATGACCTTTTTCTAATCAAAATTCAGTATGGGATTCTTTCTAAAAATAAACCGGAGCTTCCCAGGCTGAGCGGTCGAGCTTGTGCCTTTTCCCCAGATTGTTTTTGTTTATATTTGGAAGCTTTCCATGCTGGATTAAGACTTTTCTTCCTTCTTTTGTAATCATACTTTTTTTGCTTCTTAGACATATCCTTGACTTCCATCATTTCGAACTCCTTCAGATTCATCATAGGGTTCCTCGCTCTTTGTCTGTCAGCCGAAGTCTATCCTATCATTTTCTTGTTCCAAAATTACTTCACCCTTAAGTGACATCCTTTTGCTAAGGATTGGTGATACTTGTCTTCCCAATTCAGCAAGAAAGGGTTGCTTAAGGGCACCCCTTCCTCTATCTACAATTGGAAGAAAAAGTTTTTTTTTCTTTTCCTGTCCTTCTGCAAAATTAGGACTTTCTTCTTGGGGACATTTGAGAGACTCAGTCCATCGAGCTCCAAGATTAGAGAGGAAAGATCTTGATTTTATTAATAAAATAAAAGTCTATAAAGTTCCTTGTTTGTCTGAACTTGTAGATATCCAGACCTTGTATAACCTTAGTTTAAGTTTGCTCAATCCCAAAGGTACTCGTTTACATCTTTTATTTTTTTTATTTTTTTTCTAACCTCAACTCATCTATTATTGTAGAAATGACTCTCGAAGAAATAGAAATGCTATCAAAACGACTTTGGGCTTAGAAGAGAAAGAAGAATGCCCCTAGTGAGTCATCCAAGTGGGCAAAGGTTGGGGCCCAAAGCTCGACTACTCCAGCAGAAGAAGCCCCTATCCCAGAGACTGCAGTGCCACTGATGACCTTGAGCCTGCCAGTTGAGGTCTCTACTCCAACTCCTCCCTCTGAAGAGGGGACAAAGAAGAAGAAGAAGAAGAAGATGGTTGCCAAGAGAGCTCAACCCCAACAAAATTTGGGGGAGTCTAGTGATGATGGCATTAGGACAATGCCTCCTTCGATGACTAGAAAGTTATCAAGACTCTGGTCAATGGATGCATCCTTCCAAATAACGTCGATAGGATCATCCACACTGACCTTGACGAGAGGGTTAAAAATTCCCTCGGGGCCTATCTTGAGGTAGCAAACTCTTTTCCTTTTTCAAATTTGATTATGAGTTCTTCGATGGCATTACTGATTTCATTATTTGTAGGTCGGTCATCAGTTAGTCGCCAACATCAAGGCAATCAATACTCAAAAAGCTGAGGCCTTGAAAGTTGCAAAAGAGGCCCAAGGGTATAAGATGGAGGCAAATTGTCTCTCGACCGAGGTTGGGTGCCTGCAAGAGGCACTCAAAAAGAAAGATCAAACATCAGCCGACTTGATGGTGGCACTAGCCTCAGAAGAAAAGAAAAGAAAGGAGGCCGAGGTTAACTTTGCTGAGGAGAAGAGGCAAGCTGCAGAAGAGGCTGTCTCCTCCTTCAAGTCTTCGAAGGAGCAAAAGAAAATTAAAGTAGCATTCACCCAGGAGGCCTTCAACAAGGAATACAAGCTCTATAATGCGAGGGTCGTAGAGAACTTCCCAAAATTGAACCTTGGCTTCTTAGTGGGGGAATCCTCCGAAGATGAGGTAGAGCTTCCTTCGGCTAAAGACGATCTTCCAGGAGCTACTGCTACTACTATCGAGCCCATCCCCATGCTTGCTGAAGAGTTTGCGCTAGCTGAGGCTGCATCGAGCTCCTCCATCACTCCTTTAGAGGTTTGAGACCTCTTATTATACATTTTCTTTTCCTTTTATCTTTTATGTACTCAAACACTTTAGTCAATGAAAATAAATTTTTTTTATCATACCTTCATGTTGTGATATGTCTATATATTAGGCATAGTCTTCTATCGAAGTAGAACCACTTCCTCAGGGTATTCGCTTAAAGGCCTACATCAAAAATTTAAGGAAGAAAGTTCGTCAAGTCAAGAGAAAGTTGGAAAAGACTGAAGATGAACTTAAAAATTTAAAGAAAAATTATGCTGAAGCTGCTGTCGAGATTAACCATCTTCGCTAGTCATTCAAGCAATTCTTCAAGGAATATATTGCCAAAAAGTACCATCTAACTAAGAAACTAGAATGGGTAAGGAAACTTGCTAACAAGAAGGCCTGGAACTCGACTACCAGAATATTTTCTCTTGAGGCCGACCTTCATGAAGTAAAATAAAAAAATGATCAATTGGAGGGAGTCTCAGCTTGGGCGTAGGGTCATGTAGAGTATGGCTAAGATTGGTCGAAGAAATTTTCTGACCTTCAAAAGTAGCTGCTTGACACTGAAAAGGTGTATGAGACCTACCGGATCAACTAGTGCAAGCAAATTGACGATTACAAGAAGAAGCTCAAGATGACAAATGTCGAGGTGATGCGACTTTAGAAATAGTTAACTAACAAAGATTAGGCAAGCCCTAGCGAGAATCCGAAGAAAGTCACCTCTCTGAGGAGGACTTTGGAAGATCTTTCAGAGATCTGTGAAAAGAGCAAAGCTGAACTTCGTCAACTCAAAATTCAAACAGCTTACAACAAGACCACGATGAAGGATGCCAAAGCCGAATTAGCGATTTTGAGAAAGAGGCTAAGAGAAGTGGAAGACGACTGGCAAAGATCTCAAAAATTGCTGGGGAAGAGCTTGGCAGCAAGGCGAGATCTTGAAGAGAAGGTAGAAGATTTAAAGCACTTCTTTGTATTGGTCGGGGGTGGAAGCCTGAAGTCTGAGTTCGAGTAGGACTTTGTCTCTTTTCTCCCTTTTTTCTTTTTTTTTTTTGCAATCAATCTTGCAGACCTCCTCTTGTAATGAACTCTATTTAAATGAAATAATACTTCTTTTGCTCCTTCTTTATCATCTTATCTCAATTGAATATTTGTAGAATTTCTTCTCTTGTGTTATTTTTGATTATAGTGTTGTTTTGGATTGATGACCCTGGTTTGTTGTTTTATTGGTCTATTCCCCTTGTTTGTGAACAAGGATATTTGAATTTAGTTTGGAAATTAGTTCTTCTCTCAATTTGGAAACTTGGGGTCTTCTTATCCCTCATAAGGTTCTTCATTCACGTCAGGATGAAGTCCTCCTCCTATTTCTGACGTAATTAACTTTTGCTCTTGTTAGAATGAGGTTATCCTTCTATCTTGAATAATTGAAGGCCTTCATCCTCGCTTGGACGAGGTTAATCTCCTATCTTAAATAATCGAAGGTCTTCACCTATATTAGAATGAGGTCCACCTCCTATTCTTGACGCGGTTGGTTCTTTTTCTTGTTAGAATGAGGTCCTCCTTCTATTCCTAATAAGATTGCTAGGATACAGAAGGACCATTGAGAGAGCCTCTCCCCATTACTTTTAGTCTTAAATAATCGAAAGTCTTCATCCTTACTTGGAAGAGGTTAACCTTCTATCTTAAATAATCAGAGGCCTTCACCCTCGCTACGATGAGGTTAACCTTCTATCTTAAATAATTAGAGGTCTTCACCCTCACTTAAGCAAGGTTAACCTCCTATCTTAAATAACTGGAGGTCTTCATCCATATCAGGACGAGGTTCACCTCTTGTTCCTGATGCGGTTGGCTCTTTTTCTTATTAGGATGAGGTTCTTCTTCTGTTCATAATAAGATTATCGGAGCACAAAAGGATCATTGAGAGGGATTTTCCTCATTACTTTCTATCTTAAATAATCAAAAGTCTCCATCCTCCCTTGGATGAGGTTAACCTCCTATCTTAAATAACCAGAGGCCTTCACCCTCGCTATGATGAGGTTAACCTTCTATCTTCTATCTTAAATAATTGAAGGTCTTCACCCTCGCTACGACGAGGTTAACCTTCTATCTTAAATAATCGGAGGCCTTCTATTTCATTTAAGAATGAAGTTTGGTTGGATTATTCCCTATCATCACATAATTTGCACCAAGACAAGAATGTTAAAATAACAAAATTTTATTGAAATGAGATTATTGATAATATATTCGTAGATTTTTTGAATTTCAGGATTGTGAGAGTGTAGCCCCTCCGAGATCTTTCAAATAATAAGTTCCTAGTCGGATGATTTCCATAACCTCATGGGAGCCTTCCCAGTTCGGGGTGAGCTTATCTTGATTTTATGGCTGAGAAATGTCTGCTCGTTGTAGCACCAGATCCCCAATCTTGAAGATATTACTTTGAACTTTGAAATTATAGTAGTGATCTACTTTTTGCTTATAAGCTGCCATCCGAATTTAAGCCTTCTCTCTCTTTTCTTCTAACAAATCGAGGTTTGCCCTGAGATCCTATAAATTATTCTATTTATTGAAGCATTCAACTCGCATTGATGGAAGCCTAAGCTTGACTGAAATGACTGCCTCTGTCCCAAAAGCCAAGACAAATGGAGTCTCCTTAGTTGATAACCTTTGAGTAGTTCTGTAAGTCCAAAGCATGTGGTAGAGTTCATCCACCCACGTTCCTTTCACTTACTCGAATCTGGCCTTGATTCCATGTAGCAGAGTTCTATTAGTTACCTTGGCTTCACCATTTGCTTAAGGGTGAGTTATTGATGTAAAATGGTGGAAAATATTCAGATCTTCATAAAATTCAGCAAATTTTGCCTCTGCAAACTGGCACCCATTGTCGGTGATTAGAGTCCAAGGTAGGCTGAATCTACAAACTATCATCTTCTAAATAAAGTTCTGTACTTTAGCTTCGGTTATCTTTGCCAGAGGTTTGGCCTTAACCCATTTGATAAAGTAGTCCACTGCCACCAAGAGGTTTCGCTATCTAGATGCAATAGGAAATAGCCCAAGTATATCCATTCTCCACTATGCAAATGGCCATGGAGCACTTAAGGGTGTGAGTTGGAAAGTCGGTTATCTCTAAATATTCACGTTCCTCTGACACCAGTTATATTTTCTCAGATAATTAGTAGCATCATGTTTCATAGTCGACCAATAATATTCTTGTTGAAGTAATTTATAAGATAATGATCTAGCTCCGATATGGTTTCCACATATCTCTTCATGGACTTCTCTTAGGGCATAGTTAGTTTCAGATGGTTGGAGGCATTTAAGAAATGGCAAGGAGTAAGATCTTTTATATAATTTATTCTCATATGGAATATAATGGGAGGCTTGATTCCTCAATTTCTAAGCTTCTTTATGATCTTTGGAGAGGATACAATCTTTGAGGTAGAGGATTAAAGGATCAATCTAGTTGGGCTCAGGATCTACTTGCATTACTATTTGAGAATCCTCTAAACTTGGATGCTGAGGAACTTCAAAGAAAATCTCCTTTGGTAATTCATTCGGAGCCAAAGTAGCTAGTTTTGATAGTAGGTCGGCCCTTACATTTTCTGCTCTAGGAATCTATTGAACATCAAAACTACCAAAGGCCATGGTTAAGCTTCTTACTTTACCTAAGTATTTCTTTATACTTTCCTCCTGAGCTTCATAGTTACTATTGACTTGTCCCATCATTAATTGAGAATTACTATAGACCTTTACATGGTCTGCCCTTAATTCGTTAGCTATTCTCAATATGACAATTAATGCTTCATACTCTGCTCCATTATTGGTAGCAAGAAATTTGAAGCATAATGCATATTCAACAATAACTTCTTTTGGATTAATAAGAATCAAGCCTGTGTTAGATATATGTGCCCTAGAAGTTAGAATTGGCTGACACTTGTAATATACTTTTAGGGGCAAAATTATAATTTTGACTATAATCAATAAAATGGGTTATTTTCTATCACATATGTGTATTTAGTGTCTGTGATACATCCTTTGAGTTAATGGTAATGATAATTCATATTTTCAAGAGTTCAAAATTTAAGATATGAATAATCATTATTAACTCATAAAATGCTTCCGACCATAGGATCATCATGAGGATGGTGATTGATCCAGAAGGTTAGTATACAATCGCTTCTCTTTAGTAGATGAGTCTTGAGTCTACGGTGTGGAGACACTGGAGTGAGAGTACAGGTACTCGTTAGAGAATGAGGGCACTGAGCGTGACCACCTCGAGTAGTCATTAGGAAGTCTACCTTCTCGTCAATGACTGACTCGATGCTGCAGTGCAGTGGTGTGATAGGAATGCGATGTTGTCGTTAAGACACCGTGTTTATCAGTTTAATCTGACTTCTTAAAATTATTGAAAATACGTAAATAGTAGTGAGTCGGGTCGAATCCATAGGGAAGGTAGTGTTTTTAGATTTAAAATCTTTGATTTTTTTGAAAAGAAAAAGAAAATGATTTGAAGTTTTGAAATCAAAAGTGAAGTCGGAAGATTAAAAATAAAAATTAAAAGATGCAGGAATTTAAATTTGGTACTAAGATCTACTAGTTAGATCTTAGCATCTACTTGCAAAGCAATAATTTAAAGTGCAGAAATTAAATTACAATAAAAATAAAAAGCAAGAAATTAAAATGTAAAAATAAAATTTTTATTAATTAAAATTTTAGAATTTAAATACATAAAATTTAAAAAGAAAAGATAATAAAATAAAATAGCCTGATCTCTGATCTTGGATCGGCATTGGCAGAAAGATGGTGTAGAAGCTCGGCTCTTCTTCTCGGCACCCGTTGCTTCGAAGCAGCCTTTAACCCATAGCCTGGCTTCGCCCTGTACCAAAGCTTCACCTTGATCGGAGATGTTAATTTCTGATGGCCTGGGGTCCTTTTTATAGAGCTAGGAGGGCTGGATATTTTTTCTAAAGGCAATATGGGACTAATAGCCTTTGTAATCGTCAAAATATAAAGAAATTTGGATAAAATTTGAATCAAAATAGCTCTGATATGACTCTGGTAAATCTGATAAAATCCAGCCGTTCAATAACAGGAATCCAACGGTCCAAAAATCATCAAAATCGGATGCAGATAAGCTCAGATCGGGTCGGATTAAATTCTGGCCGTTGGATCGCGCTTGATCGAGGAAATCTGGCCGCAAATCGCGCTTCGGGAGTCTTGATCACCGCCGGCAGCATTCTGGACCGTCGGATCTTCATCACTTGGTTTTCTGAGCGCATTGGATCGCGCCATGGTGATCCGCTTAATAGTATCTGAATAAAAGCCTGGAAAGCAACCACAGCCGTCCGATCCATGACCGCAAATCAACCACATCCGTCCGATCGCGCAATAACTGTTCCCATGGACCGCGATGGACCGGCCGCACCGCACACCGCAACCAATCAGCGCCGCTGTTGTCGAGTGAAAAGACTAAATTACCCTTGTGAGCCGCGATAAATTTCTGTAGACCCTTTAAGGGGTCTAGGTCCACCACGTGGCAATCTCTGATTCGCCGGAATTTGCTGAGCTGGCGGTCCACGCCTGGATCGTGGACCGGCTGATGGCTTCAATGGCTGAGTCGGCTTGATGGCTTGGCTTGGCTTGGTGGCTCGGCTTGCGGAGCCGGCTGAGCCATTTTCTTTTTTTATTTAATTTTTATTTATTTTATATTTTTAAAAATTCATATCTTTTCCATTTTAGCTCCGTTTTACTTGAAATTTATTTCGTTGTGATCAAAAAAATGAGCTCTTTCTATTGATAATAAAATTTTATTTTTTAATTTTTATTATTTTTATTATTTTTTAATTAATTTTTTAATTAATAAAAATATGAATTTTTCAAAAATTATATATAAATTGATTATTAATTCTTAAAAATTAATATAAATTAATTAATAAATTAATACTTTTATTGGTGAATTTATGATGCTTATCACACCCCCCAACTTAAGCTTTGCTCGTCCTCGAGTAAAGAAAGAATTTAGTTTTAAATACCTTTTAACTTTAGAGTTTCGAATTTTACCTAAGCAATTTTCAAAATGGCCATTGATATTCAGTAGAGCTTAAATGAGATATATCATTGGGGTATTAATACTTATCAATAGAAAAATTAAGTAAAGAACATTAAATTTTTCAGAACTTTTTCTAAATTATTCCACTTTTATCTCTGATTTGTCTAAACTTTCATATAGGCAGGTGTATTGCTACTTCCATCCTTCATTTATTAATTTTTATTTTCACATTGCCCACTTTTTGATGCGAATATCATTGCTTACTTAGGCAACGGGACCCGGTTACTCGGTGGGAAACCAATGTTTTTTTTTTTTTTTTTTTTTTTTTTAACGTTGTACCACTATTGAGTGTCTTAACTCCTTAAGCTTTCTATTTGATCCATGTAGCGAGTCTTGGGCCAATGACTCCCAAACCAGTTGGCTTTAGGGCACTAGGTATAGAATACCCCTCGGGCTTACTAGCTCGAATCAAATAGGCTACGAGTTAAGACTAGCTTTACAACGAGCTTCTTTGCCCTTCCCACCTTTTGACGCGAAACTCAATGCTTGCTTAGGCAAAGAGGCCCGGTTACTCAGTGAGAAGTACTTGGAAACTATTTTATTAAAATAAATTTTTATATGAAGAAACGTATAGTTACCCTACACAAGCCTATAAAAAGTAGACTTTTCTTTGATGCTAGTAGAAATAATTAGAAATGCTCCAAGAAAAATTTTTTTTATGTTCTGGACTTAACTCTTTATTGAATTTTCTTAATACTTGATTCCTCAATATCTCATAGATTCTCTAATCTGTGCATCAATTTTCTTTTTAAAATGCTTAGTTTAATTCGATTCTTAAGCATAATCAAGTATCTAAATACTAAATACTAACTTTTTCGAGGACTTAAAATTTTAAAATTTTTATTTTTCTCTCCCCCCAACTTAATCGACATTGTCCTCAATGGAGAAGAAGAAAAAATAAAGGATGTAATAAAAAAAATGGAAGAATACACCTAACTCAGTATATTTATTTATTTATTTATTTATTTATTTTATTTTTTTGGTCCAGCACATGCCTTTACAAATTTGAGCTCTCCCTCCAACTTATTCAAATTATCCTAAAAAGAAAATAAGATAAATTAGATAAAAACTAAATATTGGGTTGCCTCCCAACAAGCGCTAAGTTTACCGTCTTCAGCCAGACACAATGTAGCTCACTATCCTGTGTCGAATATTGGATTGACAAATTCCAATGGTTTTGGATTGCCAATCTCAGAAAGTTGATTTTTAATCCCATTATTGATATATTCACTGTTAATTTTTGGGATATATTTTATGATTCCATTCTCAGACCCATGTTTATTAAGAATTTCTCCTATTTGTTTCTTCTAAAATGCTCATGAATGGAGTTTTAGGAGTTAAGTTTGATTCAATGGGTGCTGGAATGGTGACTAAAGGCGGTTTTAATTCTGGAGGTAAATTAATGTGATCCTGCTTAAACAACTCCATTGATATTTCATTACATGCCTTTTGATTTTTATAAGAAGAACCAGCTTCTAGGGTTGAAGGGAATAGGACATTAGGTTTATAAGTCTCGGGTAAATCATCTATTCTCTTTTTCCTTATTTCTATCTCATTTAAACTGGAACTAGCATCAGTACTAATTCCTGGCTTGGGTTCTTCTATGTGGTTAGTCTCAGTACTAACCAGTTCCTCTAAATTTTTATTTTGGCTAGCATCAGTACTAGCCTCTCTCACCTGGTCTTGGTATGGGTCCATAAGAATCCTATAGCTTTTAAGTTCAGGAATTACTTTGGTATTCTCAAATTGGAGATTCTTAGATGAAACATTAGATTGATAATTTAATCCAGGTGGTTGGTGGTCATTAGGTGGGTTGTTTGAAATTGGTAGGTTCGGTAGTTGATCTAGTTCTCTCCTCATGTTAGACTCAACTAATTATCCTATTTGAGCTTCTAGTCTGGCGATAGATTGCTGTTGAGTTAGAATTAATTGTTGAAGTTGGTTAAATCTATCATCAGCTAGATTGGTCTGTTGAGGAGGTGGGTATGAAGGCTGATTATAATATGATGGCTGGTTAAACTGACTAGGCTGACCATTATTATAGGCATAATTTTGATAATTTTGCTCAAGTGAAATTTGGGTCTGAGCCTGAGTCTGTTGGGATGTCCAAGAAAAATTAAAGTTACTCCAATCTGAATTATATGAATTTGAAAATGGGTCATTAATCAATTTGGAGTATCCTTGAGTAGCTTGAACTTGTTCTTGGATAAAATATGGAAACTGTGCAGTCATAGGATATTCACTTACATGATGGGTTGGACTAGCACAGATTGAATAACTCTCCTGATAATTAGAAGATTGTTGACCTAGGGTTAGGAGTTGATCTATTTTCTGATCAAGAAGGTCAACTTTATCTAATTTTTGGACTATTAGATTTATATTAGCCATTTGATTATTATGTTTAATGTGAATCAACCATTCAATTAAGTTCAACTAAATCAGAAAAAGCGATTTCCTACCATGCATGTATTAGTGTAACCCTAATGTATGGTTTAAAAATTTTTAGAATATTTTTTTATTTATTATTATTATTATTATTTTATTATATTAAAAATTAATTTTTTTAATTATTTTTATTTATTAATTTTAATTTAATTTAATTTAATTTAATTATTAATTTTTAGTTAGTTTAATTTTTATTTTATTTTATTTTTAGAGGAGAAAGGAGAAGAAAGAAAAAAGAGTTCTAAAGAAGAGGTCCTAAGGAGTCCTAGAACTAAGAAGAAAGAGAAGAATTCGGTTTAATTAGATCTAATGTTGGTTAGCAATCAAGTTGGTCAATCAATCCTGACTAAGGGTTATCCTAGATCTAGACAGCTCCTAACTGCCAAGGTCACCTTCAAGCCCTCCAAGTGTAGGATTAGCCAATCAACTAGCCAGGTAAGTGTAAGGTCGGTGGGAGTCCCCCCGTTGCTTGCCTTAGACACCAATTATGCTTGGCCAGGTAAGCGAACGGAACCAATTAGAAACCACCTTCCTTCGGGCCCAATCGTCCCTGAACCACTTTCCTAGACACCAGTCAAATTGACTTATCCTAAC
>QRFJ01007781.1:0-64724 GCA_006176705.1 Cocos nucifera
TGTGTCTGATTCTTTTTGACCAGAGATGCCATCGGTAATCTCACCTTGAGGTTGGGTTATAGTATTGACTTACACCAAACTCGTTCTCCTAGCCATATGGAAACCATGAGGTGTATGATGGCTTATGGGCCATGTTCATTATAGGAACTGGATTTGCATCAAGATGCGAAATCTATCTACCTCGGTGGTAGAAAAGAGAGCTCCATGATTGATCATTTGAAGTAATCAGTCCAGAAGCCCAGCCCATGGCCATGGTAGAGTGAAATAATAGAAAGAGTTTCTATTTAGGTTTTCATATCGGACTTGAATCGAATGATTACATCATACGACAGAAACTAGGGTTTGACGAGTTCACCTTAACCCTAATCTGATTGGGGCTCAAGATAGAAGAACTTAATCACATAGGTAACTACACCAAGAGGTTCGCATTCAGCTCTAATAGGTTGCCACCATATACTGCTAGGTGTCATTGGTGGATTTTGGAAGCAATTAGAATGATTTAGATGATCTATCATTCTAGCTGTTCGAATCAGATGAGTTCTGATGCATCGAAAGGAGTTTTGATGATGTCGATGATAGAAATCATGACATATCCCATTACCATACATAACTGAACCGAACTGGGTCACACAAACAAGGGTTTAAATCTGGTGATCATCAATTGACCTGATCCACTTCAATTGATCTGAATGAGATTCAATTAGGTTCAAGAAAATTATGCTAGCACTCGATTGAACCTAACGTTCTTCTTTTACTATCATAAATTATTATCCTAACTGAGCCAAAGGAGTTTGTGCTCAATTAGATGCCTTCACTTAGTCTGACCAGAGTCTATCTAGGTCGAAAAAGGGTTGTCTTATTTTGTAAGA
The DNA here is from genome assembly GCA_006176705.1 of Cocos nucifera. Classification (NCBI taxonomy): domain Eukaryota; kingdom Viridiplantae; phylum Streptophyta; class Magnoliopsida; order Arecales; family Arecaceae; genus Cocos; species Cocos nucifera. Next base: position 870 of record QRFJ01007781.1, read on the forward strand.
TAATACCTGCCATTTTTGGTCACCTACCATTTTTCGTCCTTTGACTTTGGTCAAAAGTTGACCATTGACTTGTCAAATGTTGACCATTGACACTTTGACTTTTGTCCACGTGTCACGCACCTACTAGAGAGCTGGTGGAGGCTTATCCCCCTACCAGAAACTAGCAAGGAGGAGGGCGCACGCCACCCTTGGCGTGTGTCCAAGTTTGAGGTGCCCAGGAGTCCCTGTTGGACAGGGACACCATCTCCTTTTTGAATTTTGATTAGACTTCTCCTAAGAACCAAGTTTGACTGGTCTTAGGTGCAATCTAAGAAGAAATCCAAGGGACTCTATTCCCACCAATCAGATTTAGATCTGATTTTACAAAGGGTTGTGATTGGTTGGGAAGAAGAGGAGTTGGATCACGCATAGTCTATAAATAAGACCCTACGCCCAACTCAAAAAGGATTGAAATTTCCCACACCCCAAGGCTGCCTCTCCTCTCCTCCTCCATGCCAAGTTCCATCTTCTCCCTCTCCTCTCCATGCCCAAAGGAGTTTGGGATCTTAGTTGGTGCAATCCAGATGAGAGAAAGGCGATAGAAAGCTAGAAGGCTGCGCTGCTGCAAAGGACAACTGCTGATCTTTGAAAGGTGTTTTGAAGATCTTCTAGATCAGATCCAGATCTAATTTTTAGAGACGTGATAGAGAAGAAGAGGATCTCCAAATTCAGCCCAAGTGGATATCGGTAGAGGCTAGGCACTTGCATGGCTAGATCCAGAACCTTCCGCTGCTTACAGGATCATCAACGGATAATAGGAATACCCTACGTCAAAGTAAATTAAATTTGATATAACTTATTTAGATTTTATTTTTATTACTAGAATAATAAAGATTAGATCTGAAGCATCTTAGATCTGATTCAGATCAAAGAGAAAAATTTTTGAAATATATCTCTTGATCCGATCAGATCTGAATGAACCTAATCCGGGAAATCAGGATTTTTCCTTCAAGCTCCTTTCGGACTCCTCCTACAGTCGAACTCCTTCTGGATTCTCCTAGCAAATCCACTTTTAGATATCTCCGATGGACTTCAAGGTTTCTGTGGTTGCAAAACTTCTGAACCTCTTTCGATCGAACTTCTGGTAGTCATCTAGAAAGGTCTCCTCGCCTACATGAATCTGGTCCCATACACGGCATGAACCAACCCACACATAAACTACCTTAGAAGAGTCAGAACTCATTTGGAACTAATATAGCTCAAAGTTCATCACTAGCTAACGTCTACTCCTCCAAACTTCAACTATTAAATCCACAACAGACTGACACATCGTGACAACAGACACAACCCTCTGTAACAAACTCAACGTGGTCCTGAGTGGTCCACTACCAGATGGTTATGATTGTCGCTATCAATTTGTTACAGGTTCTGGGACTATAAATGGGACCCTCCAGATACGTTTTCTTTAGGCTCTCTTTTTCTTCCCAAGACTCTGCAACTTTCTTGATTGAGCACTCTATTTTTGTTGGTCGAAAGAGCTGACTTGATCGTCGGAGAGTCTTGCCAGAGCTGCCACCCTCGGCTCTTGACGAGACTTATTTTGCAGATCATCAATGGTGACCTTGTCTTCTCCGGCTCCAGCACTTCTCTGATGATAACCAAATTTTGCACCAATAGTATATTTTCTATGAGAGACCCAACATCCAATTTGGTTTATCCCTATAGATCTTAATTTTCAAAATAAATGATGCCTCTCCTAGATCTTTCATAGAGAACTTCTTAGACAACTACATTTTGACTGTAGTCAACATAAGAATATCATTCTCAATTAGGAGGATGTCATCCACCTATAATACGAGAAAGACAATAGTGCTCTCACTGACCTTTTTAAAAATACAAGACTCCTCATTCTTGATGAATTCAAATAATTTGATTACATCATTGAAATGAGCATTCAAGCTTCGAGATGCTTGCTTAAGTCCATATATGAACCTTTGTAACTTGTATACCTTGTGATCATCATCATTGGATGTGAAACCTAGAGGCTATTCCATATAGATATCTTTCTCAAGATATCCATTTAAGAATACCATTTTTACATCCATCTACCATATTTCATAATCGAAATAGGCTACAATAGTAAGCAGAGTGTGGATGGATTTAAGCATGGCTACTGGTGAAAAAGTGTCCGATAGTCATTGCGTTCGTGCTGACTATACCCTTTCACTATGAGCCTTGCTTTGAAAGTCTCTACATTTCCATCAGTATCTATCTTTCTCTTGATGATCCATTTACACCCAACAGGTATTATACCTTCAGGTGGATCTACCAAGATCCAGACTTGGTTCCAACACATTGAGACAATCTTTGACTTCATTGCTTCTAATCATTTCTCAAAGACGATATATGAAATTGCCTCATCATAGATTTTGGGATCATCACCATGAACCCCATTTACTATGAGGAATATTTCCTCAACGTCCTCTGAGATAGTACCTAAGTATCTTTCAGGAGGATGAAAAATTATACTTGCTCTACGAGGTGGAGGAGGTAGTATCTAGGATGGCTCAATCTGATTAGGTTTCATAGGTTCCTTAGCTCGTTTCTTATCAAAGACTTTCTCCTCAAGTCTAATCAATCTTTCGATGCCACCATCTAGAATAAATTATGTTTCAATAAAGATGGTGCGTCGACTCACAATCACATTATAATCTTTTGAGGGATAGAAATAATATCCTAATGACTTTTTAGGATATCCAATAAATCGAGCTCTAAAATACCTAGACTCTAATTTGTCCATCTATTATCTCTTGACATGGGTCGGACAATCCTAAATTCTGAGATGACTTAGACTTGGTTTCTCACTATACCATATCTCATATGGTGTGGTAGGAACAATTTTAGAGAAAATCTTATTCAGTAAATATATAGCAGTTATAAGACTATATCTCTAAAGAAACTCAGAAAGATTCATGAAACTCATCACAGATCGGACCATATCTAATAGGATCCAATTTCTTCATTCTGAAATCTCGTTGAGATGAGGCATTCTAGGTGGAGCCCATTGAGAAACTATGCTATTATCCTTAAGATAGTCTAGAAATTCTTGACTAAGGTATTCACCTCCTTGATCTAATCGAAGAATCTTAATAGACTTTTCTATTTATTTTTCTACTTCAAATCTAAATTGCTTGAACCTTTCAAAAGCTTCAGACTTATGTCACATCAAATACACATACCTATTGAGAATATGCACTTTTCCCACACAGATCGACATGGCCATTAGTGATTAGCCAAGCAACAAGGAAGTACTTCTTAGAGATTTCTATGGAAGCACAATCAAATAAATCAAGAAATAGAGAAGAAGAGAAGAAGAGATTTTTCGGAGAAAAGTGATTTTATTCAGTATATTTTAGCATTCTTACAACTTTGACCTATTTTCAGTATATATACTTTACAAAGGATCAAGCCCAAGCTCATAGAAAAACTCTCCAAACCTAAACAACCCACGTACACAAAAAAATAACCCTAAAAAACTAAGCTGACCCAGTTTTAAACTAAGCTCGACTGAGCCGACCCAGTTGTGTACCGTGCCAATAGCCCAAAAATGCTGCTTTCTATCTGGATTTTCCTCTAAGACCTAGCCGATCCAGTTTCCAACTGAGCCAACTCAGTCTTAGAGTGAGCCGGCTCAGTTTTTGAATATTACTATTGAGATTGATTCTTCTTTCGGCTTGCTCCCATCTTCCCATGACCTATCTTCTAATATTTTCAAGACTTGGAAGTGCCACTTCTGAGCTCACAATCTTCACCTTGGTGCTTCCAAGTCCTTGTGAACTCATCTCTTCTCAATAGACACATCCATGCCACACATCTCTGAAAGCTATCTCTAGAGAGTATCTTCATGCGTGCATTAGACTAATTCTCCTTAATATGGACCTTCATCAGTTCCACTTCACCTTCCTCCACTAGCTCTCTGATCCTGTGGTACCTCACGTCTATATGCTTTGTGTGCGCATGATAGACTAGGTTCTGTGTCAATAACAGAGCAGTCTGACTATCACTGAATAGTGTAACCTTGCTCTGCTCCACCCCCAACTCATCAATCGGCCTCCTAAGCCAAAGAACTTCCTTTGCAGCCTTCGTTATCCTAATGTACTTGGCCTCTATGGTAGACAAGACCGTAATTGGCTGAAGGATTGATCTCCAAGACACCGATCCACCATATATGCAGAAGAGGTATCTAGAAGTAGACCTCCTTGTATCAAGATCTCCAGCATAATTTGCATCAACAAATCCTTCTAGAGGACCTGAACCTTCACACATCTTCACAGATTGTTCTCCTAATTCTTTTGGCTACCCACCAAACCATAATCCCATATTCCATGCAGATATCTCAAAATTCATTTCAATGTTTTCCAATGTTCCATCCCAGGGTTAGCCATGTATCTACTAACCATGCTTACAGCATGTGCTATATGTGAGCTCAGAAGTGGCATGCCCAAGTCTTAAAAATATGAGAAGATAGGTCATGGAAAGACGAAAGTGAGCCGAAAGAAGAATCAATCTCAATAGTAAAGTTCAAAAATTGGGCTGGCTCACTCTGAGATTGAGCCAGCTTAGTTGGAAACTGGGTCAGCTCAATCCAAGATTGGGTTAGCTAGGTCTCAAAGAAAAATTTAGATAGAAAACAATATTTTTGGACTATTGGCACGATACACAACTGGGTGCCGACCCAGTCGTAGGTTAGCCGGCTCAGTCTAAAACTGGGTCGGCTCAATTTTTGCAGCTTATTCAAACCGAGCCGGCTCAATTTTTGCAGCTTATTATTTTATGTATATTTTTGCAGCTTATTATTTTATGTATGTGAATTATTTTAGTTTGAAGAGCTTTTCTATGAGCTTAGGCTTGACCCTTGGTAAAGTATATATACTGAAAATAGGTGAAGGTTGAGAGAGTGCTGAAATTTACTGAATAAAAGCTCTTTTCTTTCGAAAATCTTTTCTTCTCTTCTTCTCTATTTCTTGATTTGTTTGATCATGCTTCCACATTAATCTCTGAGAAGTACTTTCTTGTTGCTTGGCTAATCACCGACGGCCATGTTGATCCATATGGGAAGAGCGTATAATTCCAACATTTGGTATTAGAGCGGTGTTGCACAAAAGGAAGGAAGACACCTATGGTTTACTACATCTAGGATCTGTTGCACTAGGTTTTATCCTAAAAACTTCTAGTTTGCTTCATGGTTGTCTCTAAATTGAGGTAGAGATTGTTTACATGGAGGAACGGTGATATAGAAGTTTGGAACGAGGATCTAGGGCTAGTTTGATCTTCTATGAAGGATAGTTTTACTAGTGTGCGATCATGAAGGATGTTAGGCATCTATTCTTGACTTGTTTGAAGTCATGAGATCAAGTGGATTCAAGATGGATTTTAAGAAGTTCGACGGCAAGGAAATCTTTATCCTATAACAGCAAAGAGTAAAGGACTTGTTGGTTTAGCAGAGGATCTACAAGGTCTTGACAAAAGAAAGGGCAAAAAAATCAGTACTGAGGATTGAGAAGAGTTGGAGTAAATTGCTTTTAGCACAATCTAGATATGCTTGGCCGATCAGATTTTGCCTGAGGTTTGCACAGAGACTACGGTAAAGAGGCTCTAGGAGAGACTGGAGAACACATACATGGAGAAGAACATGACGAAAAAGCTGTGGTTGAAGAAACAGCTGTATAGTCTGAGGATATTCGAAGATGGAGATCTTGTTGCACATATCCAAAGGTTCAATCAGGTGTGTTCTAAGGTGATGAGTTTGGATGTGAAGATCAATGAGGAGGATCGGGCATTGCTGCATTTATGTTCTCTTCCAGGTTCGTATGATGGTCTCATAATAACTTTAGTTTATGGGAAGGAGACCCTAAACTATGAAGAGGTTGTTGGTGTGCTTAGATTAAATGAGCAAAGGGAGAAGATCTGCAAGGGAGACCCTAAGTCTAAGATCTTGACTTTGAGCAAAAGACAGGAAAGATCAAAAGAGAAGATAAGAGAAAAATCCAAGGGCAAGTCAAAGTCTCACGATCTGAGGAAGATAACATTGAAATGTTATAAATATCATCAGTCTGGATACCTGAAGAGAGATTGTCCCCTTTTGAGATTAGAAAAAGAAAAGGAAAGCAAGGAAGATGATGCAGCTTCTATGAGCTGTGGAGAAGATCTGCTAGTTATATCAGATGGATCCATAGAGTGCGATACTATGTGGATATTAGATTCAGCATGCTCATACCACTATACTTCTCATCGGCATTAGTTTGCTACCTACCAGAGGATCGATGGTGGAAGTGTCAATCTTGGAGATGATCATCCATGCAAAGTAGCTAAAATTGGCTTTATTAGGATGAGGATATATGACGGGATCATTCGTATATTATCAAATGTCAGGCATGTACCAAAGTTGAAAAAGAATTTGATTTCTTTGGGCTACTTGAAGGAGCAGGATTATGCTTTTAGTAGCCAGGCTGGGAGTGGATGTCTGAAAATTTCCAAGACAGCTTTGGTGGTGATAAGAGGTAGAAGACTGAGCAATAATCTTTATAAAATGGAAGGCTTGGTGGTAAATGATAGTGTAGAGATGCTAGCAGCAACATAGGAGGAGCAAATTTTATATCGATTGGGGCACTATTGGATGGATCATATGAGTGACCGTGGGCTTATAGAACTAAGCAGAAAAGATATGATCCTAGCCCTGAAGAAAGAGGGCACAAATCTTTGTGAGCCATATATCTTTGGCAAACAGCATAGGATGAAGTTTGCTAGAAGTACCAAACACAATGAGGGAGTGTTGGATTCAGTGCACTCGGATGTGTGGGGACCAGCTCCTGTATCAGCTAGAGGTGGGGCAAAATACTTTGTTACTTTCATTGATGATTTCTCAAGGAAGGTATGGGTTTATCTAATAAAAAAAAAATCAGAAGTGTTTGCCCTGTTCAGAGCCTAGAGAGCTGAAGTAAAGAAGGAGTTAGGAAGACAGGTAAGGTGTCTGAGGTTGGACAATGGAGGAGAGTATACTAACATGGAGTTCAGGAGGTACTGTGAGAAAAATGGCATCAAATACTATTACACGATGAGGATGACTCCCCAGCAGAATGGTGTTATGGAGAGGATGAACCGGACAGTAACCAAGAAGGGATGGTGTTTGAGGCTACAGACATCACTTCCAAAGACCTTTTGTGGTGGTGCTCTAACTTTTTCTTATTTTTTTATGAATAGATCCCCTCATTATAAGCTGAATGGAGGCATTTCAGAAGAGGTCTGGAGTGAAAAGAAGGTGGAGCTTGGCCATCTGAAACTCTTCGGTTGCACAGCCTATGCACATATGGAGGCAACCAAGAGGAGCAAATTAGACCCAAAATTTCAAAAGATAATATTCATAGGGTATCCACAAGAAGTCAAGGGGTACCTGCTATGGGACTTTTAGGCATAGAAGTCAGTGATCAGTAGGGACATTATCTTTGATGAGAAGAGCATCTTGAGAAGGTCTGGGATAGATGGAATTGAAAAAACAAAGATGAATAGCGGTGGCCAGTCAGAGAATGATGGCATGCAGGTTACATCCACTTATAGGAGTGTTCCTATTGAGGAGGAGCTGGGCAAAAAGGTATTGTCTTAGATTGAAAATCAGTATGGAGGATCGATAGTTTAGATAGATATGCAGGAGCAGCCATGGACATTAGGCAGAGATGTACCAGTGGGAGTGGCTTTGCACAAGCTCCGGCATACTATTAGGAGATTGGTCAGATATGGTATTGATGAGGTTATCAACTATGCAATCATCACTACTAATGGAGTCCAGAGAATTATGCAGAGGCCATAGAGAGTGGGATCATGATTCATAGATGCAGGCCATGATGGAGGAGATGAAATTACTTGAGAAGAATCAGACGTGACAGCTGGTGGATCTTCCAGAGGGTGCTCGATCTATTGGCTCAAAGTGAGTGTTCACAAAAAAAAAAGTACCTTCAGAATAAGGTGGAGTCAGATTCAAAGCAAGGCTGGTAGCTAAGGCAAGCATCAGGATCATCACAGGATAATTAGATTATCTAAAATAAAAATATAATTAAATTAGATTTAATTTTATTTTTATTATCAAATTAATAAGATTAGATCTGAAGAGTCTCAGATCTAATTAGAATCTTAGAAACAAAATTTTGAAATATCCCTCCTGATCCAATCAGATCTGAATGAACCTGATCCAAAAAATAGATTTTTTTCTTTAATTGGTATCAGAATCAGGTTCCATAATTTATTAGATCTAATTTTAATTTATTTTTGATCTGATAATTAGATGATTTTAGATGTCACATTAGATGTGATTAGATTTGAAATAAAAAAATTAAAAATTAAATAATCTAGATCTAAGATGTATTAGATGCATGATTAGGCTAGGAATAGAATTATTCTATATGTAGTCTAGCATGATCATAATTTTAATTTAATTAATTATAATTTTTAGATTTATTTATTTATTATTTTTTAATATTATAAATATTATAATTTGATCTAAAAAATATAAAATAAGTTTATTTAATTTATTCATATGAGATATGATAGATGCATGTTTAGACTAGTTATAGAATAGTTCTACAAAATTTTTTAGAATAAATTTTAATTTGATATGATCAAATTTAAATTACATTTTTTAGATGTTTATGAGATAATTTAGATCTAAACACATGCATAATATGATACATGAGTTGTATGCAAAACATATTTTTAGTTAGATTAATTTTTATAAATATGATATATGATGTAGATCTAACTAGTTTTGTAGATTTATTATGTTTTTGATTAAGACATTTCTCTTGGCCGTCCAATCATAAGAATGAAGTAGGATTTAAATACTCTCTCCTCCCATTCGATTGGGTGTTCTTATGGTGTATATGGGTGCTGCGCGTTCGACCTTAATCAGAAATCAAAACTTATTTTCTGCAAAATTCTAGATCCTAAAATCCTAGGATTTTATATACATGTTTTATTTATGAATCTTAAATTTAATTGAGAATTAAGTTTATGAAATATATTAGATCTAAATTTAAGAATTTTTAGATCTAAGATATATTCATAAAATTGGGATCGAACTTAGATAGCTCAATTAGGTCTAGCAGTTGATCAAACCGAATCAAGAGTAGGTTAGGTGGGATCAATAGTACCTAAATTGACCAGCATAATAGGATTAAGTCTAGATCAAGATCGAGTCATATGAGTGATCATCAAGTTAAGACCTAATTAGGCTTAGTTGTTAGAGTATGGATTGTAGGCTAACCCAATTGGTTCTGGCTCAATAATTTGGTGTCTAAGGTAAGTTTGGCAAATACGATCAACTAATTTTTAATTGGAAGCTACTCGACTCGAATGCATTGTTGTCGAGTTAATGGCACATCCCTTCCACCGGTCTCACTTACCTAGCCATGTTTGTCGGCCCAGTCCTGATCTAAGGTGGCTAATAATCCGAGCTAACCCATGCCACTAGGTTAGTTATAATGGTTATGGCTATGTCAAGTCAAGTTTAAACAGACGTAAGTCAAATATCCCTAAGAAAAGATTAAGCCTAAGGTCTTCCATCATTGTAGATGTGTGGGCCCTTCTCAGGGTTGATTGTTCTTGGTTGGTCACAGTGGTTCAGTTGTATCGGAAAGACACAATCATGTCTATTAGGCATTGGATGCTACAGGTTGGAGGATGGATTGGGCTCAATATTCTGGATACCGTGAGAGATGCAATTAGGAATCCAATCTGTGCAAATGGTGGGTCTGACTTAACTAAAGAGTGGTTCAATATTCCAGGCATGGTGAGGTTCATGAATTAGAGACCAAGTCTGGGTGCGCCATGATTAGAGAATCATTGGACAAGAGTTGTTCACTCATTGACTAACCCATCATCGATAACTATTAGGTGAGGTGATGAGTCAATTAGTGGGATTGCACCACCCACTAAAAATCAGTAATCATGGAGATTTTTGCATCTCTATAGAGGGAGTGTAGGGATCCAAGAAAATAGTGGGAGCTAATTTGTTTAAAAATCAAAGCTCTAAATAAATTGGTCAAGTCTTAATTATAAAATCTAACTAAAAATTTTGACTCTTTATAGGAAAAAGAGAAATGTCTGCATCCAACCCACTAGCCCGTATCCTAGACACCCATAGACTGATCGGATCCAATTATAAGGATTGGCTCTAGAACTTCAAAATTATTTTAGGTTTCGAAAAGTTGACTCATGTATTGGACCATGATCCCCCCACCTTACCAGCTTGCCCGTTCGCTGAACAAAGAGTGTCTCTTGATAAATGGATGGATGAAGATAATAAGGCCAGATACTACATGTTGGGCTCAATGTCTGATGAGCTTCAGTACCAACATGAAGATATCAAGATTGCCCTCCAAATGTTGGCTCACCTGTAAGAGTTGTTTGGTGAATAGAGTCGCGCAGCCAAATATCATATCACTAAACTACTATTTAAGGCTAAAATGTGTGATGGGCAGTCAGTCTAAGATCATTGTCTGATGATGATCAAGGACTTGAAAGAGCTTGAGAAGCTCAGATTGAAGTTAGATCAGGATCTGTAGAATGATATAATTCTACAATCCTTGACTGATGTATATGGGCAGTTCATCATGAACTACCATATGCATAAACTTCAGAATACTCTAATCGAGCTTATGAATATGTTGGTTACTGCTGAGCTTTCTATGAAAGATTCTAAAGGCTCAGTACTTACTATGAAATGGACTTCTTCCAACAAAAAATTATTTGGAAAGAAGAAGAAGTCTATGAAAAAGCAGAAGGTGGAAGGTGGAAAGAAAAAGAAGGCAGAGTTGAAGAAGAAGGCCACTGACAAAGAAAAGTATTTTCATTATAATACTGACGACCGCTGGAAGTGGAATTGCCCTACATACCTGGCCATCCTAAAGAATAAGAAGGAGACAGGTGCTTCTAGAGGTATTCTCGTTATTGAATCTAACCTTACGATTTCTTTTGCATCCAGTTGGATGCTTGACTCTGGTTCTAGTGCTCATTTGTGTACTTCCATGTAGGGTCTTGAGGATAGTAGGAGGCTGAGGGATGGTGAGATGATCCTATGCATCAGAAATAGACTAAGGATTGCTGCTGTGGTTATGGGAACCTATCCTCTTCGACAACCATCTAGCTTAGATTTAGTACTTAGGGATTGTTATTATGTGCCTGCTGTAAGCAGGAATTTGATTTCTATTTCATGTTTAGCACAAAAAGGCTATGTAATTAGTTTTCTTAAGGACCATTGCAATATTCTTTATGAAAGAAATAAAATTGCAAGTGATTTTCTTATTAACGGTCTCTACCAGTTATATATTAATGTATCTATCTTTAATATCGAGCAAAATGTGAAGGCCGTAAGATCAAAATGACCCAAGGATAGTCCAAATGATAGGTATCTATGGCACCTAAGGCTAGGTCATATAGCAAAAGATAGGATTAACAAATTAGAGAAAATCAGGCTATTGAGTTCATTGACTTTCAAGTCTTATTCAATTTATGAATCATGTCTTAATGGCAAAATGACTAAGCTTTCTTTTATAGGACATGGGGAAAGGGCCATGGAACTACTTGCCCTAGTACATATTGATGTGTGCATCCCATTTGATGTGCCAGCTAGAGGCAACCTTGACTACTTCATAATCTTTACCAATGATTTATCTTGGTACGAGTATGTGTATCTTATGAAACATAAGTCTGAAGCATTTGAAAAGTTAAAAAAATTCAGACATGAAGTTAAAAAGCAAACTGAAAAATATATTAAGGTTCTTCAATCAAATCGAGGAGGTGAATACCTTAGTCAAAAATTTTTGGAATATCTCAAGCAAAATGGCATAGTCTCTCAATGGACTCCATCTGAAATACCTTAACTCAACAGGATTTTAGAACGGAGGAATCGCACCCTATTAGATATGGTCCGATCCATGATGAGCTTCACAGACCTTTCTGATTTTCTTTACGGACAGTCTGTTAACTGCTACATATTTACTGAATAGAATTTCCTCTAAAATTGTTCCTACCATACCGTATGAGATATGACATGGTAAGAAATCAAGTCTAAGTTATCTCAAAATTTGGGGTTGTTCGGCTCATGTCAAAAGACAACAAGCGGACAAGTTAGACTATAGGTCCTTTAGAGCTTGATTTATAGGATATCCAAAGAGTCATTAGGATATTATTTCTACATTCCAGAAGACCATAATATGATTGTGAGTCGGCATGCCATCTTTTTTGAAAAATAGTTCATTCAAGATGGTGGCATTGGAAAGCAGATCAAGTTCGAGGAGAAAATCTCATAAGAGCACTGAGCTAAGGATCCTATGGAACCAAATCAGGTTGAGCCAATACAATGACTATCTCCTCCACCTCATAGATCGGAAAGGATTTTCTGTCCTCCTGAGAGGTACTTAGGTACTATTTTAGAGGAAGTAGAAGAAATATTCCTCATAGATAATGGGGTTCATGGTGATGATCCCAAAACCTATGATGAGGCAATATCGGATATCGACTTCGAGAAATGGTTAAAGGCAATGAAGTCAAAAATTGACTCGATGTACTCAAACCAAGTCTGGACCTTGGTAGATCCACCTAAAGGAATAATATCTATTGAGTGTAAATGGATCTACAAGAGAAAGATTAGTGTAGATGGAAATCTGGAGACATTCAAAGCTAGATTAATGGCAAATGGATATAGTCAGCATGAAGGAATTGACTATCGGGATATCTTTTCGCTAGTAGCCATGCTAAAATCCATCCATGCATTGCTTGCTATTATAACCTATTTTGATTATGAAATATGACAAATGGATGTAAAAATGACATTCTTAAATGGATATCTTGAGGAAGATATCTATATGGAACAGCCACTTGGTTTCACATCCAATGATGTTGATCATAAAGTATGCAAGCTGCAAAGGTTAATATATGGACTTATGCAAGCATCTCAGAGTTAGAATACTCATTTTAATAATGTGATCAATTTGTTTGGTTTCATCAAAAATGAGGAAGAACCATGTGTTTTCAAGAAAGTCAGTGGGAGCGCTATTGTCTTTCTCGTACTGTACGTAGATGATATTCATCTTATTAGGAATGATAATTTTATGTTGATCACAGTTAAAATATGGTTATTTAAACAATTCTCCATGAAAGACCTTGGAGAATCATCCTTTATTCTAGGAATTAGTGTCTACAGAGATAGACCGAATAGGATGCTAGGTCTTTCATAGAAGATGTACATAGAGGAAGTGCTAAAGAGGTTTAGCATGGAAAACTCCCAGAGGGGATTAGTACCCTTTGGACATGGCATTCATCTCTCCAAGAAAATATGTCCCAACATATCTGAGGAGATTGAATGCATGAGCAAGATCTTTTATGCTTCAGCAATAGGAAGCCTCATGTATGCTATGTTATGTACACGACCTGATATAGCCCAAGCTGTGAGTGTCACGAGCAGATATCAATCAAATCCAGATGAAGAACACTGAACTTTTGTGAAATGTATCCTTAAGTACTTAAGAAGAACTAAGGATATGATGTTGATTTTTGGTAATGGAGAACTCTAAGTTCAGGGATATATAGACTCGAATTTTATGTCCAATATAGATGATCGAAAGTCGACATCTAGGAGTCTATTTGTATGTAATGGTGGTGCTATCAATTGGAAGAATTCCGAGCAAACAGTGATAACAGATTCCACCATGGTAGAAGAATATATCGTTGCATCAGAAGTTGTGAAGGAGGCATTCTGATACAAGAAGTTCATCACAGAGATCGAAATAATGCCATCGGATGCCATTCCTCTGTACTGCGACAATAATGGGGCCATAGCCCTTGCTAAGGAGCCGAGGTCTCATAAAAAATTCAAGCACATCAAGTGGCGATACCATCTCATCCATGATTACCTTAAGAAAGGTTACGTCGAGGTCAAGAGAGTAGACTCCATAGATAATGTGGCAGACCCACTTATAAAGCTGTTGGACCAACAGAAGATCGAAGCCCACCTTGAGAAGATGGGACTTAGATTTGTAGCCAATTAGCTTTAGGTCAAGTGGGAGTTTGTTAGATATGTGTGCTCTAGAAGCTAGATTGGCTGACACTTATAATACACTTCTAAGAGCAAAATTATAATTTTAACTATAAATAATAAAATAGATTATTTTCTATCACAGTGTGTATTTAAAAGTGTCTGTGATGCATCCCTTAAGTTAATGGTAATGATAGTTCATATATTCAAGAGTTGAAAATTTAAGACATGAATTTTTATTATTAACACATAAAATGCTTCTGACCGTAGGATCATCATAAGGATGGTGATTGATCTAGAAGGTTGGTGTATGATCGCTTCTTTTGGATAGATGAGTCTTGAGTCTATGGTGTAGAGACACTGGAGTGAGAGTACAGGTACTCGTTAAATAATGAGTGCATTGAGCGTGACCACCTCGAGCAGTCATGAGGAAGTCTACCTTCTCGTCGATGACTGGCTCAAAGCTACAGTCATGTGTCTGATTCTTTGACCTGAGATACATCAGTAGTTCATCTTGAGGGTGTTATAGTTTGACATACCATAACTCAGTCTCCTAGCCATTCAGAATCCTGAGGTGTATGTTGGCTGTAGCATGTTCATTATAAGAATTGGATTGCACCAATAAGCGATCTATCTACCTCGATAGATGAGGAGTAGCCCTATGATGATCATGAGAATCAAGTCCATAAGCCCATGGCCATCGAAGAGTGAAATAATAGAAAGAGTTTCTATTAGGGTTTTCACATTGGACTTGAATCGAATGATTAATTCATATGATGGAAATTAGGATTTGACGAGATCACCTTAACACTAATCCAATCGGGGCTCAAAATAGAAGAACTTAATCACACAAGTAACTGCACCGAGAGATTCATTTTCTATTCTGATGGGTTGCCACCATATGCTACTAGGTGTCACTGGTGGATTTTGGGAGCAATTAGATTGATTTGGATGATCGATCATACTAGTTGTCTAAATTAGAAAAGTTTTGATCCATTGGAAGGTATTTTGATGATGTCGATGATAGAGATCATGACATATCCCATTACCATATGGAACTAAACTTAACTGGATCACACAAATAAGGGTTTGTATCTGGATGTCATCAATTGGATTAACCCAGTTCAATTGATTTGAAAAAGATTCAATTAAGTTCAAGAAAATCATGCTAGCACATGATTGAGCCTAATGTTCTCCTTTAACAATCTTTAAAGCTTATCTCGACTGAGCCAAATGTGTTTGGACTCACTCAAGAACCTTCACTTGGTCTGACTGGAGCTTGTCCAGGTTAGAAATGGATTGTCTTAATTTATGAGATAAATTTGAGACAACATCTACCATTTTTCATCACCTACTAAATCTTGTCTTCGAACATTGGTCAAACATTGACCCTGGACACTTAGACATCTACCCATGTGTCATGCACTCATAGGAGAGAACCTAGAGACTTGTCCCCTTGCTAAAAAGCAGACAGGTAAGGGGCGCATGCCTAGGGAGGCATGCGCCTAATGAGGATAGAGGATGGAGTCCTATATAGATGGGACTCCAATTGCTTTAGGGAACAAATTAAATGGCACCAAGAAGACTTGTTTGACCCAGTCTTGGCACCATCTAAGGAGAGTTTTGAGGGACTCTAATCTGATTGGATCAGATAATGTCATCCCAACAATCAGATTTAGATTTGATTGCACAAAGGGCCGTGATTGGCCGGGATGATGTGGCTCTGCATGATGCAGTAGGATCTATATAAACCCTATCTGCGCCTAGAATTTGGTTCTTCTAACTTTAGCCCATGCCACATAGCCCCTCTCCCTACTTCTCCATACCACCCTCTAGTCCTCTCTCTCCTCTCCACGACCAAGAGACTTTGGGCATGAAGAAGGTGCAATCTAAGCAAGTGAAAGGCACCAGAAAAGGAAGAAGGCAGCACTGCTGCATGAGGCAATGGTTGTTCTTCAAAAGCCATTTTTAAGATCTTCAAGATCAGATCCAGATCTAATTTTTGGGGGATTGATTGAGAAGGAGAAGAACTTTGAATCCTACTCAAGTGGATACTGGTAGAGGCCAGGCACTTACATGGCTACATCCAGAACCTTAGGCAAGCGTCAGGATCATCACAGGATAATTGGATTACCCAAAACAAAGGTAAAATTAAATTAGATTTAATTTTATTTTTATTATCAGATCAATAAGATAAGATCTAAGGAGTCTCAGATCTAATTAGGATCTTAGAAAAAAATTTTTGAAATATCCCTCCTGATCCAATCAGATCTGAACGAACCTGATTCAGAAAATAGGTTTTTTCCTTCATCATTTAGACTATCCTTAGGTTCCTTTGATCCTATGGAATTCATGTTTTGCTCGTTATTAAAAATAGAAACATCAATATATAAATGATAGAGATCATTTATAAAGAAATCATTTATAATTTTATTTCTTTCATAAAGAATATTACAATGGTCCTTAAGAAAATTAATTACATAGCCTTCTTATGCTAAATATGAAACAGAAATCAAATTCCTACTTGCTGCAAACACAAAAATAATCTCTAAGAACTAAACGTAATCCTAATGCTAATCAAAGAGGATAGGTTTCTATGAGCATAGCAGCAACTCTTGCCCATTCTCGATACGTAGGATCATCTCACCATCCCTCAACCTCCTACTATCCTCAAGATCCTACATAGAAGTGCACAAGTGAGCACTAGAACCAGAGTCAAGCACCCACTTAGTTGCAGAAGAAATCGTAAGATTAGATTCTATAATAAGCATACCTTTAGAAGGGCCTGCCTCCTTCTTGTTCTTCAGGCTGGCTAGGTAAAGAGGGTAGTTCCGCTTCTAGTGGCCGTTAGTATTGCAATGAAAATATTTTTTCTTATCAGCGGCCTTCTTCTTTGGCACTACCATCTTCTTCTTCCCACCATCCACCTTCTGCTTCTTCATGGATTTCTTCATATTTTCAAAAGATATTTTCTTGAAAGAAGTCTGCTCCATAGCAAATACTAAGCCTTTTGAACCTTTCATAGAGAGCTTAGCAGTAACCAGTATGTTCATAAGTTTAGCCAAGGTATTTTATAGTTTATGCATATAGTAGTTTATAATGAACTGCCCATATGCATCAGTCAAGGACTATATAATTATATCAATCTGCAGATGCTGATCTAACTTGACATCGAGCTTCTCAAGCTCTTCCAAGTCCTTGATCATCATCAGATAATAATTTTGGATCGACTGCCTATCACGCATCTGAGTCTTAAATAGTCTCTTAGTGACTTGGTATTTGGTTGTGCGACTTTGTTCCTCAAATAACTCTTGCAGGTGAGCCAATATTTGGTGGCTAGTCTTAATGTTGGTGCTGGAGCTCTTTAGACTTTGAGCCTAATATGTAATACCTAGCTTTGTTATCTTCATCCATCCATTTTTCTAGAGACGCTCTCTCATCAACAGACGGACGTGCTAGTAAAGTAGGAGGATCCTGTTCCAACACATGAGTCAACTTCTCGAAATCCAAAACTATTTTAAAATTTCAAAGCTAATCCTTGTAGTTGGATCCGATCAGTTTGGGTGTTCAGGATATGGGCTAGTATGTTGGATGCAGACATTTTCCTATAGAGTCAAAGTTTTTAGTTAGATTTTATAATTAGACTTAACCAATTTATTTAGAAGTTTCATTTTTAAATAAATTAGGCTTCCACTATTTACTCGGATCCCTACACTTTCTTGGTAGAGATGTGAAAATCTCTATGATTGTAGATTTCTAGTGGGTGTGGGTCCCACCAACTGGCTCACCACCTCACCTAATAGTTATTGATGATGGGTCAATTGATGAGTGGACAACACTTATCTAATTATTCTCTAACCATGGTGCACCCAAACCTGGTCTCTAATTCTTGAAGCTCACTGTGCTCAGAATATTGCTCCACTCTATAGTTAAGTCAGACCCACCATTTGCATGAATTGAATTTTTGATTGGGTCTCTCACCGTATTCAAAATATTGAGCCCAACCTATCCTCCAACCCATAGCATCCAATGCCTAATAGACATGGTTGCATCTTTTTGGTACAATTGAACCACTGTATCTAGTCAAGAACAAACAACCCTAGGAAGGGCCCACATATCTACAATGGTGGAATACTATAGACTTAATATTTTCTTAGAAAGATTTAATTTAGGTCTCTTTAAACTTGACTTAATTTAGTCATAACAATTATGACTAACCTAGTGGCATGGGTTGGCTCGAATTGTTAGCCACCTCAAATCAGAACTGGGCAACATAAATGGCCAAGTAAGTGACCTCAATGGAAGGGATATGCCATTAACTCAACAAGAATGCATTTAGATCGAGTAGCTCCTAATTAAAAACCAGTCGGTCTTATCTGCCAAACTTACCTTAGACACCAAATTGTTGAACCAAAATCAATCAGGTTAGTCTACAATCTAAGCTCGAACAATGAAAATAAATTAGGTCTTGACTTGATCGAGTCACATCTTAATGTGATTCAATCTTGACCCAGACTTAATCATATTATGCTAGTCAATTCTATGCTTTCTTTGATCCCACCTAACCAACTCTTGATTCAATTTGATCAACCGCTAAACCAAATTGTGCTACCCAAGCCCCAACCCAATTTTATGAAGATGTCTTAGATAAAAAAATTTATAATTTTTACATCTAATTAATTTTATAATCTTAATTCTTAATAAAGTTTTGGGTTCATGAACAAAATATGTAACAAAATTCTAGGGTTTTAGAATCTAGAATTTTGTAGAAAATAAGTTCTGATTTTTGATTAAGGATGAACGTGCAGCACCCCTACACATCATAAGAACATCCCATCGATTGGAAGAAGAGGGCCTTTAAATCCTAGTTTGTTCTTATAATTGGACGGTTAAGGGGAACGCCTTAATCTAAAATATTTTTTCTAAAATAAAACTAGTTAGATCTAAATCATATATCAAATATGCAAAAGATCTAACCTATACATGTCTTGCATACATCTCATGTATCATAACTCAATAAACCATGTATGCTTTTAGATCTAAAATATTACATATTAAATCTAAAAAAATAAAATTTTAAATTTGATCACATAAAAATAAAACTATTCTAGATATTTTATAGAACTATTCTATAACTAGTCTAAGCATGCATCTTTCATATCTCATATAAATAAATTAAAAATTTAAAACTATATTTTCTATTTTTTAGATCTAGTTACAATAACAATAACATCAATAAAATAGAAATAAAATAGATCTAAAATTATATTTAATTAAACTAACAACATGATCATACTAGAGTACATAGAATAATTCTATTCCGAGTCTAGTCTTGCATCTCATATATTATAGATCTAAATCATATAATTCTTAATTTTTTGATTTTAGATCTAATCACATCTGATGTGATATCTAAAATTATTTAATATCAAATCATAAATAAAAAATTAAATCAAATTTAAAAAAGATCTGAAGAACTGCTAACGCAGCTCAAATACCAGTTGAATGAAAAATCTGATTTTTTGATGCAGGATCGTCCAGATCTGAACAAATCAGAGGCAAAATTTTTTACAAAAATCTCTATGATATGATCAAATCTAGGATTTCTTAGGTCCAATCATAGTGATCTAATATTAAAAATAAAAAATAAAATCAAATCAAATTTAATTTAAGGTATCTTGTTGGATAATCTGATTATCCTGCGATGATCCTGTTGGTTCCTAAGGTTCTGGAAGGAGCCATGCATGCGCTTGGCCTCTATCAGTATCCACTTGGTTAGTTTCTGAATATTTTCTCCTCATGAATCTCTCCTCCAAAGATAGATCTAAATCTAATTTGTGGATCCTTCAAAACTATTTCTAAAGGCAGCTTATCCATCTCACGAACACCATCACATAGATCCTGAATCTTGTGCCCAAAATCATGGACCTTCAACTCAGATTTGTGCCTAACTTTTTAGGCTTATAAAAGAGAGGAAGAGAGAGGATAGAGGTGGTGTGGGATATGGTTTGGGTGATAGAACCTCTGCATGGAAAGTAAAATCGTGCAATGCTCTTTTTGGCATGAGAAAGGTTTCTTCAACCTAATGCCATTTAGAGTCCTTCTTTGACCAAATCACTTATTATTTGATCAAAGAAACTCTAGAAATAATTATCCATATGAAAATCTAGATCTCATCTAGTTTTGATGCCAAAATTCAATCTGGAAGGTGGTGGGATGAGTAGATAAGAAAGAGTCCATTGCACCTAGGACTATTCTCTCAAGAGTTTGATCCAAATCAAACTCTATCAAAACTCAGTCAAAACTCCACCATAAATCACAAAATTTGGTACACCCATAGCATGACTCGATCCTTATTACATATTTAAAAATCAAATCAAAACAATTTCTAAAGAATTTTTTAGAAGAATCTGATCAAGTCACCCTCAATTCTCTCAATTTGGGAGAACTTTTTACCCTAGTCCAATTACACTAGGAATGGATTTAATTTCTATAATTAATTTGATCTGAACTTATTCTAGTAAGATAAAAATAAATTCATTTAAGATACAAGAATTAGTCAAATCAAATTTGACTGGATTGCAATGAATTAGAAAGATTATAGAAGGAGAAAGCCAGGCTCAATCGCGTGCTAGCATGATTATCTTGAACCTGATTAGATCTAATCTAAATTAATCAAATTAGGTTAGCTTATTTGATGAAATCTAAATCCAAACTCTTATTTGTATGATCCAATTAGGTTCAGTTTCGTATGGTAATGAGACATGTTGTGATCTTTATCATCGACATCATCGAAATATCTTTCGATGGACCAAAACTTTTCTAATTCATACAATTAGAATGATCGATCATCAAAATCATTCTAATTATTTTCAAAATCTACTAGTGACACCTAGTAGTATATAGTGGCAACCCATCAGAACTAAAAGCAAACCTCTTGATGTAGTTTCCTGTGTGATTTGATTCTTCTATCTTGAGCATCGACAAGATTAGGGTTAAGGTGAACTCGTCAAACCCAATATCCATCATATGAATTAATTATTTGATTCGAGTCTGATGTAAAATCCTAAAAGAAACTCTTTCTATTATCTTCACTTTGCCATAGCCATAGGCCTAAGGATTCAATCTCATGATTACCATAGGACTACTCCTCATCTATCGAGATAGATAGATCTCCTATTGGTGTAATCCAATTCCTACAATGAATATGTTATAGCCAACATATACCTCAGAATTTTGAATCACTAGGAGATCGAGTTATGGTATAGTCAAACTATAACACCCTCAAGATAAACTACCGATGCACCTCAGATCCAAGAACCAAACACACCACTGCAGCATCGAGCCTATCATCGATGAGAAGGTAGACTGTCTTATGACTGCTCTAGGTAGTCATACTCTAATAGAAATACGATGTAGTCATTAAGACACCTTGTTTATCAGTTTAATCCAACTACTTAAAATAATTAAAAATATGTAGACAGCAGTGAGTCGGTTTGAATCCATAGCGAAGGTAGTATTTTTAAATTTGAAATCTTTGATTTTACAAAAAGAAAAAGAAAAGAAGAGAGTTTTGAAATCAAAAAGTAAAGTCAAAAAATTAAAAGCAAAAATTAAAAGATGTAAAAATTTTAACTTGGTGCTAAGATCTACTAGTTAGATCTTAGCATCTAGTTGCAATAAAATAAAAAAATAATAATTAAAGTACAAAAATTAAATTAAAATAAAAATAAAGAGCATGAAATTAAAGTGTAGAAAAATAAAATTTTTATTAATTAAAATTTTATAATTTAAATATATAAAATTTAAAAAAAAATAAAATAGCCTGATCTTTGATCTTGGATCGACATTGGCAGAAAGATGGTGTAGAAGTCCAGCTCTTCTTCTTGGTATCCGTTGCTTTGAAGTAGCCATTAATCCATAGCCTAGCTTCCTCCTATACCAAAGCTTCACCTTGATCAGATCTGTTCATTTCTAGAGGCCTGAGGTCCTTTACAGAGAGCTAGGAGGGCTGGAGAGTTTTCTTCTAGGCAATATGGGACTAAGGAGCTCTTTGATCATTAAAATATGAAAAAATCTAAGTAAAAATTTGATTAAAAAAAGTTTTGGATGAATTTTATTACTCTAGATGAAATCTAGCCATCAATAGAAATCCAACGGATAAAAAATCATCAAAATCGGATGCGTATCGACCCAGATCAGGTCGGATTAAATTTCGGTCGTTCAATTACATTAATCAAAAGAAAATTTGGCCATCGGATCGAGTTCTGGATGTTTTAATTAAGTTGAAAGCTTCTTGGACTGTCGGATCTTCACTAGTTGATTTTTTGGCCATCGGATCTTGCTAGATTGCTGATAGAATTTGAATCAAACCCGAAAATAACCACTACCGTTCGATCTTGACCGCAATCAATTGGATCCATCCGATCGCACCTTTACTATTGCCATGGACCGTATGGACCGGCTACACCATACACCACAATCACTCAGCACCTCCTATCATTAAGTGAAAAGTCTAAAATGCCCTATGAGTTGTGATAGATTTTTTGTGAATCCTTTACGGGTCTAGGTCCACCATGTGTTGCTCCGTGATTCGTCGGTTTCTACTGAGCTAGCGGTCCATGCCTGGATTGTGGATTAACTGATGGCTTCCACGACTGAGTCGGCTAACATGGCTGGCTTGGCATGCCAGCTTGAGTCGGCTGAGCCATTTTTCTTTTTTTTATTTATAGAAATTCATATCTTCTTCGTTTTAGCTCCATTTTGCATGAAACTTATTTTTTTGTGATTAAAAAATAAGCTCTTTCCATTGATAATAAAATTTAATTTTTTAATTTTATTATTTTTAATTAATAAAAATATAAATTTCTTAAAAATATGTATCAATTAATTAATAATTCTTAAAAATTAATAAAAATTAGTTAATAAATTAATACTTTTATTGGTAAATTTATGATACTTATCATACCCCCCAACTTAAGCTTTGCTCATCCTCGAGTAAAGAAAGAATTTAGTTTTAAATATCTTTTTAACTTTAGAGTTTCGAATTTTACCTAAGCAATTTTCAAAATGGTCATTGATATTCAGTAGAACTTGGATGAGACATATCATTGGGGTATTAATACTTATCAATAAAAAAATTAAGTAAAGAATATTAAATTTTTTAAACTTTTTCTAAATTATTCCATCTTTATCTCTGATTTGTCTAAATATTTATATAGATAAGTGTATTGCTACTTTCGCTCTTCATTTATTGATTTTTATTTTCACATTGCCCATTTTTTGATGCGAATATCATTGCTTTCTTAGGCAACAGGATCCGATTACTCGATAGAAAATCAATATTTTTTTTTTTAACATTGTACCAATATTGAGTGTCTTAATCCATTAAGCTTTCTATTTGATCCATATAGCGAGTCTTAGGCCAATGACTTCCAAACCAGCTGGCTTTAGAGCACTAGGTATAGAATACCCCTCGGGCTTACTAGCTCGAATCAAATAGGCTACGAGTTAAGACTAACTTTACAACCAGCTTCTTTGCCCTTTTCATCTTTTGATGCGAAAATCAATGCTTGCTTAGGTAAAGAGGCATGGTTACTTAGTGAGAAGTACTTGAAAATTATTTTATTAAAATAAATTTTTTATATGAAGAAACATATAGTTATCCTACATAAGCTCATAAAAAATAGATTTTTCTTTGATGCTAGTAGAAAAAAAAATTAAAATGCTCAAAAAAAAACTTTTTATATTCTAGACTTAACTGTTTATTAAATTTTCTTAATACTTGATTTCTCAATATCTCATGGATTCTCTAATCTATGCATCAATTTTCTTTTAAAAAAGCTTAGTTTAATTCGATTCTTTAGCATAATCAGGTGTCTAAATACTAAATACTAACTTTTTTGAGGACTTAAAATTTTAAAATTTTTATTTTTCTCCCCCCCAACTTAATCGACATTGTCTTTAATGGAGAAGAAAAAATAAAAGGTGTAATAAAGAGCATGAAAGAATACACCTGACTCATATATTTTTGGTCCAACACATGCCTTTGAAAATTTAAGCTCTTCCTCCAACTTATTCAAATTATCCTTAAAAAAAAATAAACTGAAAAGATAAATTAAACTAAAGAAAACTAAATATTGGGTTGCCTTCCAACAAGCGCTAAGTTTACCATCTTCAACCAGACACAATGCAGCTTACTATCCTATGTCAAATACTGGAATGATAAATTCCAATGATTTTAGATTGCCAATCTTAGAAAGTTGATTTATAATCTCATTATTGATATAATCATTATTAATTTTAGGGATATAATTTATGACCCCATTCTTAGACTCATGTTTATTAAGAATTTTTCCTATTTGTTCTTTTAAAATGCTCATGAATTGAGTTTTTGTATTAGGAGTTAAGTTTGATCTGATGAGTACTGAAAGGGTGACTAAAGATGATTTTAAATCAGAAGGTAAATTAATATGATTTTGTTTAAATAACTCCATTGACTCTTCATTACATGCCTCTTGATTTTTGTAAGAAGAACCTGCTTCTAGGGTTGAATGAAATAGGCTTTTAGGTTTATAAGTTTTGGGTAAATCATCTATTCTCTTTTTCCCTTTTTCTATCTCATTTAAACTGGAACTAGCATCAGTAGTAATTTCTGGCTCGGATTCTTCCATGAGGTTAGTCTCAATACTAACTAGTTTTTCTAAATTTTTATTTTGGCTAGCATCAATACTTATCTCTCTCACCGAATCTTGGTATGGATCCATAAGAATCCTATAGCTTTTAAGTTCAGGAAGTACTTTAGCATTCTTGAATTGGAGATTCTTAGGTGGGACATTAGATTGATAATTTAATCTAGGTTGTTGGTGGACATTAGGTGGGTTGTTTGAAATTAGTAGACTCGGTAGTTGATCTAGTTCTCTCCTCTTATTAGATTCAGCTAGTTATCTAATTTGAGCTTCTAGCCTGACGATAGATTCTTGTTGAGTCAAGATCAATTATTGTTGATTCAGAATTAATTATTGAAGTTGGTTAAATCTATCATCGGCTAAATTAGTCTGTTGAGAAGGTGGGTATGATAGCTAGTTGTAATATGATGGCTGGGCAAATTGACTAGGCTGACCATTATTATAGGCATAATTTTGGTATTAGAGCCTATTTTGATAGTTTTGGATAGATAAAATTTGGGCCTGAGCCTAAGTCTGTTGGGATGTCCAAGAAAAATTATGAAAAAAATTATGGTGGTTGCTCCAATCTGAATTATATGAATTTGAAAATGGATCATTAATCAATTTGGAGTAACCTCGAGCAGCTTGAACTTGTTCTTGGATAAAATGTGAAAACTGTGCAATCATAAGACATTCTTTCATATGATGGGTTGGGCTAGCATTAGTTGAACAAATCACCTGATAATTAGAAGATGACATGAATTGTGTAGGATATTGTTGACCTAGGATTATGAGCTGATCTAATTTCTGGGCAAGAAGATCAACTTTATCTAATTTTTGGATAATTAGGTTCAGATCAGTCATTTGATTATCAGGTTTAATATGAATCAACCATTCAATTAAGTTCGACTAAATCAAAAAAAGTGATTTTCTACCATGCATATATTAGTGTAAACCTAATGTATGGTTCAAAATTTTTTAGATTTTTTTAAATTATATATATATATATTTATTATTTTTTTATATTATTATTTTTAAAAAATTATTTTAATTATTTTAATTATTATTTTTAATTTAATTTAATTTAATTTAATTATTATTATTAATATTTTTTTAGTTAATTTAATTTTTAATTTAATTTTTATTTTATTTTATTTTATTTTTGAAGAAAAAAGATAAAAATAAAAATTCTAAAGAAGAGGTCCTAAGGAGTCCTAGAACTAAGAAGAGAGAGAAGAATTAGGTTTAATTAGATTTGATGTTGGTTAGTAATCAAGTTGGTCAATCAATTCTGACTAAGGATTATCCTAAATCTAGACAGCTCCTAACTGTTAAGGTCACCTTCGAGCTCTCCAAGTGTAGGATCAACCAGTCAATTGGTCAGGTAAGTGTAATATCGGTGGAAGTTCCCTCGTTGCTTGCCTTAGACATCAATTGTGCTTGGCTAGATAAGCAAATGGAATCAATTAGAAACCATCTTTCTTCGGGCCCAGTCATCTCTAAACCACTTTCCTAGATACCAGTCAAATTGACTAACCCTAACATGATTCAAATTTTAGGATTCCTTATCCTATTGAGCTCGAGTTCCTAGGACTGATGTCTAATTGATTTTAAAATTAAAGGCTTAGATCAATGCAGGATGCTGGTTGGTTGTTTGTGGGCTAAGAAAGGATGATCAAATCCCCACCTTATCTTATGTATTTGGGTATTGCCCTTAATTTGGTTTAATATGAATATGCACAAAAAATTTCAATCAAAGGATTCTATGCAATTTAAACTAGATGCATGCAACTAATTGCATTCTGAAAGACTTATCTTACCTCCAGCAATCATCAAAAAAAAATAAAAATAAAAATAAATCTAATATGATGCATGCTCTAAACAATTAGGATTTCTAATCTTGTGAGATTTTTAATTAAATTTAAGTGAATATATTTTTTTAAAAAAATTAATTTAAAAATAAAATAAATAAATAAATAAATAAGAAAAGGACTAGGGTTAGGATTAATCTCACTAAGCAAAACTGAATGATTTGTTCCTTGCCCTGGTTGTTTTTGTTTTTTAACCTCTTTTTCTGCAAAATAAAAAATAAGTTAGCAAGCAGTATTTACAAGAAAATAAAAAATTTATTTATAATTTATTTATAGAAAAATTAAAGAGATCAAAAACTTAATATCCATGCCTTCTTCGGCAACGGCGCCAAAAACATGATAGGAATGCGATATAATCGTTAAGACACCATATTTATCAGTTTAATCTGACTTTTTAAAATAATTAAAAATATGTAGATAGTAGTGAGTTGGATCGAATCCATAGGGAAGATAGTATTTTTAAATTTGAAATCTTTGATTTTACAAAAAAAAAAGAAAAGAAGAGTGTTTTGAAATCAAAACGTGAAGTTGAAAAATTAAAAGCAAAAATTAAAAGGTTTAGAAATTTAAACTTGGCACTAAGATCTACTAGTTAGATCTTAGCATCTAGTTGCAATAAAATAAAAAAATAATTAAAGTACAAAAATAACATTGCAATAAAAATAACGAGCATGAAATTAAAGTGCAAAAAAATAAATTTTTTATTAATTAAAATTTCATAATTTAAATATATGGAATTTAAAAAGAAATAAAATAGCTTGATCTCTAATCTTGGATCGGCATTGGTAGAAAGATGGTGTAGAAGCCCAGCTCTTCTTCTCGACACCCGTTGCTTTGAAGTAGCCATTAACCTATAGCCTGGCTTCACCCTGTATCAAAGCTTCACCTTGATTAGATATGTTGATTTCTAGAGGCCTAGGGTTCTTTTTATAGAGCTACGAGGGCTGAAGAGTTTTCTTCTTGGCAATGTGGGACTAAGAAACTTTTTGATCATCAAAATATGGAGAAATCTAAATGAAAATTAAATTAAAAAGAGTCCTGGAAGAATTCTACTGCTTTGGATGAAATCTGATCGTCAATAAGAATCCAACGGACCAAAAATCATCAAAATCGAATGCATATCGGTCCAGATCATGTCAGATTAAATTCTAGCCATTCGATTGCATTAATCAAGAGAAAATCTGGCCGTTGGATCGAGTTCTAGATGTTTTAATCAAGTCAGGAGCTTCTTGAACTATCGGATCTTCATCGACTGATTTTTTGGCCGTCGGATCATGCCAGATCGCTGATGGAATTCGAATCAAATCCAAAAATAACCACTACCGTCCAATCTTGACCGCAATCAATCGGATCCATCCGATCGTGCCTTTACTATTGCCATAGAATGCATAGACTAGCTGCACTGTACACTACAACCAATCAGAGCCTTCTGTTACCGAGTGAAAACTCCAAAATGCCCTATGATCCGCGATAGGTTTCTTGTGAACCTTTTAATGGTCTAGGTCCACCACGTGTCGCTCCGTGATTCGCCAATTTCTACTGATCTGGTGGTCCATGCTTGGATCGTGGATCGGCTGACGACTTCGATGGCTGTGTCGGCTAACGTGGCTGGCTTAGCGCACTAGCTTGAGCCAACTGAGCCATTGTTCTTTTTTTATTTAATTTTTATTTAATTTATTTCTTTAGAAATTCATATCTTCTCTATTTTAGCTCTATTTTGTGCAAAACTTATTTCATTATGATCAAAAAAAATAAGCTCTTTCCATTGATAATAAAATTTAATTTTTTAATTTTATTATTTTTTAAGTAATTTTTTAATTAATAAAAATATGAATTTCTCAAAAATATGTATCAATTAATAAATAATTCTTAAAAATTAATATAAATTAATTAATAAATTAATACTTTTATTATTAAATTTATGATACTTATCATGCTCAATGCTCTTTTTCTCTAATAAGTACTTGTACTCTCACTCCGGTATCTCCATACCACAGACTCAAAACACATCTATCTTAAGAAAGCGATCGTACACTAATCTTTCAGATCGATCATCATCCTCGTGATGATTTTACGGTCGAGAGTAGTTTATGTGTTAATTATGAGAATTCATGTCTTAAATTTTCAACTCTTGAAAATATGAATTATCATTATCATTAACTCAAAGGATATATCATAGATATTTTAAATACACACTATGATAGAAAATAATTTTTTTATTAATTTATAGTTAAAATTATAAAATTAGTCTTAGAAGTATATTATAAGTGTCAGTCAATCTGTCTTTTAGGATACATATCTTATACAGATATGTATGCAGCTCAGAGCATCATCCTCAAGCCCAAATCAATCAGTTAGACCATCTAATTTGCATGGATAATATAGATCTTATCTGTTATTATACCTACATTGGATGTAGTGTAGATGCATGTTGATATGATCAATATATTTTTTTCTAATATTTTTAATTTTTTATTTAATATCATGCTATAATCATATAATAGAATCTTAGATCTAGGGATTTTCTATCTTTTATGAATAAATTTTGATTTATTTTAGTCTTCCACTGTCTGATCTTAAAAAAGTTTCAAGATCTAGCCTTGAAATCCGAGATCTGATTTCTTCAATTGCTATCAGAGCCTAGGTTCATTATTACATGATTATTTTTATATATTTAGATTATTTCTTAGATTAAATCTTATTTATAATCTAATTATTAAATTTAAAATTAAAAATTATGATCACACGAACTGATATAAGATTATCTTGCTATAAGATTTATCCCTTATAGTAGAGAGATTATTCTTGTTCATATAGATCTATTTTTTATCATAAATTTATTAGATATGATCTAATTTTATTTATAATTTATTAGATTTAAAAGAGTTTTAGATCTGAAAATAAAAATTTTAGATTGCATAGACTGATTATAAGGTTGTCTTGCTGTATAGTTTATCTCTTACAGTGGAGAGGTTGTCTTAGTATGTGCTGATCTAAAATATTGATCATAAAATTTTAAATGAGATCTAAAAAATTTTATTATCTGATTAAAAATATTTTAATCTAATTTTAATCATCATAAATATGATATATTTGATCTAAGATAATTTATGATAGATTAGAGTTGAAATTGTTTCAATTACATGAATCTATTTAGACTAGATCTAAAGCAGTTTCATGCTTGTTGGTGCGAAATTTGGTTGATGCCAAATTGGAGGCTGGAGTCAGAGAAGATGAGGCCACCATCGGTGACCTGCAAAATAAGTCTTGTTCGGAGTCGGGGGTGGTGGCTCCGGCAAGATCCTCCGACGATCAAGTCAGCTCTTTCGGCCAATAGAAATGAAGTGCTTAGGAAAGAAAGTGGTAGTGTATCAAGAGGGAGAAGAGTGCTCAAAGAAAATGTATCTAGAAGATTCCTTTTTTAGATAAAGTCTATAACAGACTAATGGTGACAGTCATAACTGTTGAGTAGTGGGCCATTCAAAGCCACGTAGAGTTTGTTATGGAAGGTGGTATCTGTTGTCGTGATATGCCAGTTCGTTGGGATTTAATAGTTGATGTTCGAAGGAGGTAGGTACTGGCAGTGAAGAGCTTTAAGTTTCATCAATTTCAAAGGAGTTCGGACTCCTTCTGGGCCGTTTATGCATAAGTGGGTTCATGCTGTGCAGATTGCCAGATTCGCGTAGGCATGGAGGCTGTTCCAAATGACTGCATGGAGTTCGGCCAGAAGGGGTTCGGAAGTCCATTGAAGAAATCCCGAAGAAAGTCCGACGGAGGAATCCGAAAGGAGGTCTGCTGGAAGGATTTGAAAGGAATTCGACTGATGGAGAAGTCTGAAAGAAGTCTGACTGATAGAGAAGTCCGACTGAAGGCAAAGTCTGGAAGACTCGTGATCAGAAAAGGTTGGCTAAAGGAATGTCGGAAGGAGCCTGCCTAGGATGGAGAAGTCTGGCTGAAGGTGAAGTTCAGAAGACTCACGATCGGAGAAGGTTGGTCGGAGGAATATCGAAAGGAGCCTGCTTGGGATGGAGAAGTCTGGCTGAAGGAATTTGGTTAATGGAGAAGTAGCAATTGAAGCTCTTCTATGATTACAAGCTACATTTGGCTAAACATCAGGCCGAACTTCAGGCTGAACTTTGATGGGAGCGGGGTTTACCCCCAACAATAGTCCTCCTACTCTCGAGTTTGAAATTTGAAGGAAGGGAGTAATAAGGTGACTGCTGAAGTTCTTTCCTGAGTTTCATGCTCATTGGTCAAGGCATTTTGTCATTTTTCACATTGGCGCCAAAGTTTCTTTAACGTGACTAGACTTGAAGAGATAGAATTTTAAAATTTTCACCGAAGTGCTGCTCGAGACATGACACCATAAAGGCACTTCCTATCACCATTCTTCTATCATGTTGATTGGGACATGTGTCACATGAAGAATGATCGAGGGAGATCTACAATCATGACAGTTTTGGGCCTCTCCTTGCTATTTAAGTTCTCCTTCCCTTTCTGGTTCTCACCTTCCTTCCATCCAAGAGTTCTGGTTTCTTCCACCTCTAGTTCTCACCTTCCATTTTGGTTATAGGCATTCTCCCGCTTGGTCTTCATCATGCTTATCATCTCTTTGCCCTTCTTGATCGACCTAGGTCAGTTTCGCCATCCTTCTTTTTGATTACTCCACATCCTTTGCTTCATTTTCTTTCAGTTTTCTTTAAGAAGTTTCCATGTCTTATTTTTCTTGATTTTAGAGGACTTTTCTTGAGTTTAGTTCTATCTAGATGTCCATCGGGACTTCTCAATCTGTTGGTTCTTGGAGTTCGTCTGGTCTAGCCTTCCTAGACCCCATCCACATAGTAGAGGTTGGTCCTGGAAGTATGTCTTATCAACCCTTTGCACCAGATACCATTCCTTGTGCCCTGACCCCAAATGACCTTACCTTAATTAGGATTCAGTACGAGATCCCTCTGGAGATTGACCTTGAACTTTCCAAATTGGGTGACCGTGCGAGTTCCCCTCCGGTCGGTCGATTTTATTTATATTTAGAAGCTCTACGCATCGGACTTTGACTTCCACTCCCTCCTTTCATGGTTGCTCTTTTTCATTTTTTGAACCTTTTCCTTGCCTCAGTAGCACAAAATTCCTTTAGGTTTGTAATAGGATTCCTTTCTCTTTGCCATTTAGTCGAGGTCTATCCTACCATCTCACTCTTTAGAAATTTCTACACCTTCAAACATCATACTTCTGCAATGGACTGGTGGTACTTCTCCCCTTAGTTCGGCAAGAAGAGGTTACTGAAAGGCGCCCCTTCTTCCATTACAACTGGAAGAAAAAATATTTTTTCGTGCATTGTCCAACCTTGCTATTAGATCTTCCTCCTTGTGGTCACATTAGGGAGTCAGTTCATCGAGCTCCTAGCTTAGACCGAGCCGACCTTGATTGCTCCAATAAACTTAAAACATACCAAGCTCCTCTCCTTTCCGACCTTCTAAAAGAGTAGATCTTGTTCAACCTAGATTTGAGTCCCCTCGATCCTGCTGGTACATTTTTCTATTTTTTGAATTCTTCATACGATTTCACATATATGTACTATCACTGATCGCAATTCCTTTTCTATTGTAGAATGGATACTGAAGCTGCCAAAATGCTCACTAAGGGGCTTTACACCTAGAAGAGGAAAGAAAAAGTGCCAGATGGTAGCTCGAAGAGGGCGAAGGTTGGCGCTCCAAGCTCCATGGCCCCTACCACCACTGCCGCTGCCTCTGAGGTTGCCACCAGCACTGAGGTTGCCACAACCGCTAAGGTCGGCACCATTGGTGCAGGTTTCATGCCTCCTGTGCCCTCAGGCCCTTCCAATGGGATCAACCTCTGGAGCTTCCTACTGAGGGAGAGATGGGGGAAGGGAAGAAGAAAAAGAAAGTGGTCATGAAGACGCTCCGCAAGGCTAGTTCGGGCGAGCCAAGTGATGATCGCGGCAAATTAGGAGAAGACCCTTTCAATAACCAAAGGATCATCTGGGATTTAATCGATAAATTTTCCATGCCGATGGTGGTGGACTGCATGGCCGACCTTGACCCCCAGCAGCTCATTTGGGGTTCTCTTGGGACCATCCTCAAGGTGATCGCTCCATTGCTCAACTTTTTCTCTCCTCTTCTGCTCTTTTCTTCTCTTCTTCTTTTTTTTTAACATCAACTATCTGTTGCAATTGGTGTGAGCTCAAAAGTGGCACTCCCAAGTCTTGAAAACATGAGAGGACAGGTCATGAAAAGATGGAAGCAAGTCGAAAGAATAATCAGTCTTAATAGTAAAGTTCAAAAACTAGGTCGGCTCACTCTGAGACTTAGCTGGCTTAGTTAGGAACTAGGTCGGCTTAGTCCAGGATTGGATCAGTTAGGTCTTAAAGAAAAATTCAGACAGAGAGCAGTATTTTTGAGCTATTGGCGTGGTACACAATTGGGTCGGCTCAATCTGGGACTAAGCCGACCCAGTCGTAGGTTAAACGGCTCAGTCTGAAACTAGGTCGGCTCAATTTTTATGGATTATTATTTTATGTACGTAGGTTGTTTGGATTTGGAGAGTTTTTTTATGAGCTTGGGCTTGATCCTTTGTAAAGTATATATACTAAAAATAGGTCAAGGTTGTAAAAGTTCTGAAATATACTGAATAAAAGCTCTTTTCTCCTAAAAATCTCTTCTTCTCTTCTTCTCTATTTCTTGATTTATTTAATTCCATGACTTTAAACAAATCAAGAATAGATCCCTAACACCCTTCACGATCACACAATAGTAAAACTATCCTTCATAGAAGAGCTAACTAGTCCTAGATCTTCTTTTCAAACTTCTATATCATCGTTCCTCCGTGTAAACAATCTCCATCTTAATCTAGAGACAACCATGAAGCAAACTAAAAATTTTAGGATAAAACTTGATGCAACAGATCCTAGATGTAGTAAATTCTAAGTGTCTTCCTTCATTCCATGCAACATCGCTCTGATACCAAATGTTGGAAATACATGGTCTTCCCACATGGATCGGCATGGCCACCGGTGATTAGCCAAGCAATCAAGGAAGTACTTCTCAGAGATCTTTTAGAAGTACTTTTTTTATTGCTTGGCTAATCACGGACGGCCACGCTGATCCATGTGGAAGAGTGCATATTTCCAACAGTCGGGTCACCCAATGCTCGCCCTTATCAAGAGGGCATGCCACTAGGTGGCGAAAGCATAGAAGGTCCAAGAGGATCTTCGAACCAAGGTCGATCATCTTTAGGAAAAGACCGCCGAGGTTGAACGCCTTACAGAGGAGAAGGTGGCAAAAATCGAGAGTCTCCAGGGCATAATTTGAAAAGAGGAGTTTGTCTCAGCTAGACATAAGGCTGTATTGACCCTAAAGGAGGAGAGGAAGAAGGAAGCCAAGATTAAAGTCGCCAAATTGGAAACCTAAATGGCAAATTTGATCTCGAAGGCGATGACCCAAGCCATGGAATAGTTCAAGCCCTCTTCCAAAATAAGAAACCTGAATGTCGAATTTGGCCAGTAGGCATGCATCAAGGGCTTCGAGCTCTGCAAAGCCAGGATGGCCTGGAGGTTCCCCGAGCTCGACCTCAAATTTTTTGGGGAGGAGGAGGACAATGTAGAAACGGGACCGTCCGATGCCACAGTCGATCCTTCCTCTATCGAGCCTACTTCTGATCCATCCGAGCCTACCGCGGATGTGCTTGAGCTAATTTAGGAACCCGAGGCAGTCGAGAGCACTCCAGCTTCGTTTGTTGTCGTCCCTTTCGAGGTTGAAATTCTCAAGTAGTTGTATATTTTTCTTCTCTTTTTTTTTGTTTTATACTTAAAACTTTTGATTAAATGAAAGTGAATTTCTTTTTTGTCATACCTTTAAGCATTTTTCATACTTTGAATGCAGTCTCCATTGCCGCTAATCCATTGCCTCGGAGGGTTCCCCTGAAACCTTTAATAAAAAGCTTGAGGAAGGAAGCCCATTATTTGAAGAAGAAGTTGAAGAAGATGGAGGACAACGTTCAAGCTTCATGGAAGATTGCTTCGGATGTGACCAAATAGGTTATTCGCCTTCAAAACATGCACATGAAGGACTCCACGAGTTTTAGCATTCGAAAGGGGAGCTTCGAGAGGGAGCTGGCCGAACTTCGAAAGAAGGCAAGCGACAAATTCTTGGCATTGATGGCGAAGATTGGCTTCCTCGAGACTCAACTCAAGGCGGTGAAGGAGAAGATTCAACTTCTAGAGGGGAGCTCATTGTGGTCCTCCGACAAGGCATGATTTGAGTGGGACTGGCTGACGAGTTTCTCCGCACTTCAAAAGCAGTTGCATGATGCTGAGCTCACATATGGGACTTATCAATTAGGCTGGAGTGATAGAACATCCAAGCTAGAACAAAAGCTTCGTACCTTCAAGTAGCCTATCTCTAGTGGCGACTTGATGATGGCTTTCAGGTTGGTACAAGCAGGAAGGCCAAGGAGATCGCATCCTTGAAGAAGACCATTGGAGAACTCTTGGAGTCGGTCGGTGTCGAAGAGGCTGAGGTGCAGCAGCTGAAGCTCGAGCTGACTTATGAGTGTTAGGCTACTAAGGATGCGGAGGTCGAGTTTGAGGTTCTGAAGAGGAGGTTATGAGATTCAGAGGAGAACTACCACCGAGCCGACAGGATGTTCCACGATAACATGATGAGGTGGAGGGAGCTCGAGGAAAAGGTCGATCATCTAAAAGAATCTTTGGTAATGGCCACTAGTTCCAAGTCTGAAGAGTTTGGCCCTTCTTAGGATTCCGATGGCCTTTCTCTTTTTCTCTTTTCTTTCTTAGTGTAATTGGTCTTGTCAACCTATATTTTGCTTGTAATGAACTTATTTTTGTAATAAAATAGTATCTTTTTTTTTATTTTTATTTTGCACGAATTCGAAGCTTGCTCGTGGCTTTACATTCTTCACTTTGCTTTTCTTTACATTGTCTTCTAATGAAGTGGTTGTTGTAGATGCCTATCAGAGGTCCTTTTTGCAAATTCGGGAGCAATTTTTCTTCTTACACCTCATACGATCGAGTAATTATAGGAGAAATACGTGTGACGATTTGTGATAGGATTTCTCCCTTCTCTTTGCTTTAGGTTGGGGGTTCGTTTGGGACTACAGGATGGGCCCCCCTTTCCTCCTTCTTTTCTCGACTTAGGTTAGCAAGGTCTTCAACTCTACTCATGTTAGGACGAGGTCATCCTCCTATTCCTAACAAGACAATAGGGGCACAAAAGGACCATTGAAGGGGCCTCTTTCTGCATCCTAGCTTAAGTAACCGAGGTCTTTGCTTTAGCTCAATGTTAGGATGAGGTTCTCCTCCTATTTCTAATGGAGCTATAGGAGCACAAAAGGGCCATTGAAGGAGCCTCTCTCCACATTTTGGTTTAAGTAACCGAGGTCTTCGCTTTAGCTCAATGTTAGGATGAGGTTCTCCTCCTATTCCTAACAAGATTATAGGGGCACAAAATAGCCATTAAAGGAGCCTCTCCCCGCATCCTGACTTAAGTAACCGAGGTCTTCGCTTTAGTTCAATGTTAGGATGAGGTTCTCCTCCTATTTCTAATAGAGCTATAGGGGCACAAAAGGGCCGTTGAAAGGGTCTCTCTCTGCATCCCGACTTAAGTAACCAAGGTCTTCATTTCAACTCAATGTTAGGATGAGGTTCTCCTCCTATTCCTGACAGGGCTATATGGGTACAAAAGTGCCATTGAAAGGATCTCTCCCCACAATCCGGATTAAGTAACCAAGATCTTCACTTTAGCTCAATGTTAGGATGAGGTTCTCCTCTTGTTCCTAATAGGACTAACTTCATCTAATGACAATGTTCGGAAGGCTATTTTCTATCATCATAGTTTTGCACCAAGATCGAAGATATTAAAATAAGAAGATTTTATTGAAATAAGATTATTGATAATACATGCATAAGTTCTCCGAGCTATATGGACATGAAAGATTGGTGCCTCCATGCTCCTTCAAGTAGTAAGTTTCAGGCCAGACGACCTCTTTGACTTCATAAGAACCTTCCCAGTTTGGGACAAGATTCTCTTGATTTTGAGATTGTGAAATGGCTGCTCATCAAAGTACAAAGTCTTCCACTTTGAATATTTTGCCTTTGACTCTGGAGTTATAGTAGTGGGCCACTTTTTATCTATAAGCAGCCATTCGAACTTGGGCTTCTTCTCATTTTTCCTCCAGTAGATCAAGATTTGCTCTGAGGTCCTGTGAATTGCATTGCTTACTGAAGGCTACAACCCATGCTAACGGCAGCTTAAGCTCTATCGGGATGACTGCTTCCATTCCGAAAGCCAGGGCGAATGGCATTTCTCCAGTTGGTGGCTTGTAGGTAGTTTGGTATGCCCATAGAACATGGTAAAACTCATCTGCCCAAGTCCCACTTGCTCTTTCAAGTTTTGCCTTGATGCCTTGCAATAAGGTCCTATTTGTCACTTCTACTTCACCATTCACTTGCGGATGAGCTACTGATGTGAAGTTATGAAAGATGTTCAAATCTTTATAGAACTCAGTGAACTTTTTCTCAGCAAATTATCGTCCATTGTTTGTAATAAGGGCTCGGGATAGGCAAAATCTACAAACAATCGACTTTCAGATGAAGTCCTACACTTTGGCTTTAGTAATTTTTACCAGGGATTCGGCCTCGATCCATTTGGTGAAGTAGTCAATCGCAGCTAAGTGAAACTTTCATTATCCAGGTGCTGTCGGGAAAGGGCCAAGTATATCAATTATCCATTATGTAAATGGCTAAGGAGTGCTTAGTGGGGTAAGCTTGGAGGCTAGCTGTCTTTGTATATTTGCATTCCTTTGATAGCAGTCGCACTTTTTAACATATTTAATGCAATCATGGTGCATAGTCGATCAATAATAACCTTATCGAAGCAGCTTGTGAGATAGGGATCTGGTGCCTAGATGGTTTCCATAGATTTCTTTATGCACCTCCCATAATGCAAAATCGACCTCAAAAGATCGAAGACATCTTAATAGTGGCAAAGTATATAATTTCTTACATAATTTGTCTTCATAAAGTACTTATCGGGAGGCCTGGTTCCTCAACTTTTGAGCTTTCTTTGGGTCATGAGGGAGAGTTCCACCTTTGAAATAAGTAGTCAATAGATCAACCCAGCAAGGCTCATGGTCAATCTGCATGGCAGTCAGCGGCTCTTCTGAACTGGGGCATTTTAGTACTTCAAAGTATACTTCCTTCGAAAGTTTGACTGGTGCTAAAGTGGCCAATTTAGAGAAAAGGTTGGCTCTTGTATTTCCTATCCTTGGAATCTATTGGATGCTAAAATTGTTGAATAACGAGATCAAGCTCTTCACTTTCTTAAGATATCTTCTCATATTCTCCTCCCGAGCCTCATAATCGCTGCTGACTTGTCCCACTATCAACTATGAATCACTGTACACTTGGAGCCGATCTGCTTCTAGTTCTTTTGCTATCTTTAGCCCCACTATCAGAGCTTCATATTCTGCTCCATCGTTCATTGCAGAAAATTTAAAATGTAGTGCATACTCAATAATAACCCCTTCTGGATTGACCAAGATCAGTCTAGCTCCTACATCGGAAGCATTGGAAGAGCCATCCACATATAGGGCCTAGAAACCTTCAGAAAGGTCTACTATTTCTTTGGGGAAGCTCGATTGTAGCCATGGAATGCTGGCCTCATTCTGCTCAGGTTCGGCATCATCTGGGATCATGCATTCAACTATAAAATCGGTCAGTATCTAAGCTTTGATTGACAGTCGAGGTTGATAATTGATGTCGAACACTATGAGTTCAATTGCCCACTTTGCAATTCTTCCAGAGGCATCTATTCGATGAAGAACTATCTTGATTGGCTGATCAGTGAGTGTTATTATGTGCCCCTGAAAGTAGGGCCGAAGTCTCTTGGCTGTAATCAAAAGAGTGTAAGTTAATTTTTTTATTTTATTATACCTGATCTCTGCATCCCTCAAGACTCGGCTTATATAGTAGGTCGGTCGCTGCATTTTCACCTCTTCTTTGACTAAAACCACTGCAAGGGCCATTGGGGAGATCGCCAGGTACAAAAATAATTCTTCTCTTGATTCAGGCTTTGCTAATAGGGAAGGTGAATAGAGGTAGTCCTTGAGCTCTTTAAAAGCTTGTTGACATTCGATGGTCTAGCAGAAGTTCTTTGGCTGTTTTAGGATCTGAAAGAAGGGCATGCATCGCTCGACCAACCTCGAGATGAAGCGGTTCAGGGCTACCATCTTTTTAGTCAGGCACTGAATTTCTTTGATTGATTTTGGAGCAGTCATCTCTTGAATGGCCTAAATCTTCTTCGAATTTACTTCAATTTAGTGCCTCAACACCATGGATTCGAAGAACTTTTTCAAAGTTATGCTAAAGGCATACTTGGTTGGGTTCAGCTTTATCTTGTACCTCTTAAGGATGCTGAAAGTCTCTTCATGGTCGATAATGTGATTTATTGAAGCTCGGCTGTTGACAAGCATGTCATCTACATATACCTCCATGTTACGGTCGATCTACTTCTTGAAGATCTTATTGACAAGGCGCTGGTATATTGCTCCTACATTTTTAAGTCCTAAAGGCATAACCCTATAACATTAAAGACCACGATCAGTGATAAAAGTGATTTTCTCCTCATCCTCTGGTGCCATACGGATTTGGTTAGCCAAAAAAGACATCCATAAAAGTGAGAAGCTCATAGCCCTAGGTCGCATCCACTAGCTGATCAATCTTAGGGAGGGGGTAGCTATCTGTTGACGCAGAATCTGGTCATCATCGGAATCAACTAGAGTAGAGGTGGACGAGGTTGCCATCGGAGACCAGCAAAATGAAGTCCTGTTCGGAGCCGGTGGGGTGGGTGGCTTCGGCAGGACCCTTCGACGATCAAGTCAGCTCTGGCCAATAGGAATGGAGTGCTCGGGAATGAGTTCCGCAGAGCTTAGAGAGAAGAGGAGAGCTTAGAGATCAGAGGTTAGAGATTAGAGGGTAGAGTTAGCATATCTGGAGGGTCCTTTATAGGCGGAGCTTAATTGATGGTGATGGCCATACCGTCTGGTAGCGAGCCGTTAGGGCCGCATGAAATTCGGTATGAAGGAAAAGGCATCATCAGGTGGATAATGACAGCCATACTGGCAGGTCATGGATCGTATGGGACTGGTTATGGAGAGAGTGGTGTCATCAGTAGTGGTGGCCATGTCGTTCGATCTCATCGCCTATCGTAGACTGATGGTGACAGTTCATCCAGAGGAGCTTGAACTTGTGGAGGAGTTCGACCAAAGGAGAAGCTCAAGAGGAGCTCGGCTGTGGAGGAGTTCGATCGGCTGAAGGAGATGCCTGGGAGAAGTCCGACTCCTAAAGAAATTTGGCCAAAGAGGAAGCTTGGAGGGAGTTTGGCTCCTGCAGGCGCCTGGCTGGAACGACGCAGAGATAGTTCAGCTCTTATGGGAGTCCGA
Organism: Cocos nucifera; assembly: GCA_006176705.1. Classification (NCBI taxonomy): domain Eukaryota; kingdom Viridiplantae; phylum Streptophyta; class Magnoliopsida; order Arecales; family Arecaceae; genus Cocos; species Cocos nucifera. The sequence goes on from QRFJ01007781.1 coordinate 40,946, forward strand.
CTGAAGCTCGATGGTTGAGGAGTTTGGCTAAAGCCCGACCGCTGGGAGTCTGAAGGAGCTCAACCGCTAAGCAGTTCGATTGGCTGCTAGGAATCCGAAGGAGCTCGGCCGCTAAGCAGTTCGAAAAAGCTCGGCCGCTAAGAGTTCGACCGACTATAAGAGTTCGACCAAGACCCATCCACTGAAGCTCTTCCATGGCTACTGGCCGCATCAGGCTAGGCACCGAACTTGACTTCGGCAGGAGTGGGGTTTATCTCCAACAATAGTTCTCCCAACTTTCGAGTTCGAAACTCAAAGGAAGGGAGTATAAAAAAGGCGACTATCGAAGTCCTCTTCTGGGCTCCGTGCTGGTTCAGGTCAAAGCTCGGAGGGAAGATTTTATCTCTAGCCAAAGTTGGTGCGGTCGCTTGGGGGAGACCTTATCTCTGGCGAGGTTGTCTCCAATCTTATCTTTGGCCGAGGTTGACTCGGAGGCTCGGAAGAGATCTCATCTCTGGTCGAGGTTGCCGCGATCGCTCGAGAGAGATCCTATCTCTGGCCGAGGTTGAACTTTGCTTGCGTTAGGATGAGGTTCTCCTCCTGTTCCTAATGGGTTGTGGTGGCACATAATGGCGGACTTGGACTTTGCTCGCATTAGGATGAGGTTCTCCTCCTATTCCTAATGGGCTATGGGTTCGACTTTGCTTGCATTAGGATGAGGTTTTTTGAAGCTTAGGAGAGATCTTATCTCTGACTGATGTTGGCTCGGTCACTCGAGAGAGATCTTATCTCTAGCCGAGCTTGACCATGGTCGCTCGGAAGAGATCTTATCTCTAGCCGAGGTTGTCCACGATCGCTCGGGAGAGATCTTATCTCTAGCCAAGGTTGACTCGGTCGCTCGAAAGAGATCTTATCTCTAGCCGAGGTTATCTATGGTCGCTCGGAAGAGATCTTATCTCTGGTCGATGTTGGCTCAGTCGCTTGGGAGAGATCTTATCTCTAGCCGAGGTTGTCCACGGTCGCTCGAGAGAGATCTTATCTCTAGCCGAGGTTGTCAACGATCGCTCGGAAGAGATCTTATCTCTAGCCCAAGGTTGACTCGGTCGCTCGAAAGAGATCTTATCTCTAGTCGAGGTTGTCAATGGTCGCTTGAAGATATCTTATCTCTAGCCAAAGTTGTCCACGATCGCTCGGAAGAGATCTTATCTTTAGCCGAGGTCGACTCGGTCGCTCGGGAGAGATCTTATCACTGGCTGAGGTTGACATCGATCGCTCGAGAGAGATCTTATCTCTAGCCGAGATTGTCTCGATCGCTCGGAAGAGATCTTATCTCTGGCCAAGGTTGAAGGTCTTTGACCTACCCGTGCTAGGATGAGGTTCTCCTCCTATTCCTAATACGGTGACTGTTAACTACTTCTTTTCATGTCATCACATAGTTTTGGCTCTCAGAAATAATATTATTGAAAGAGAAGAATTTTATTGAAAGGAAATTACTGGCAACGCATTCCCAAATTCCTTGTGTTTCAGGGTCGTGGTAGCATTATTCCCCCGCATTTCTTCATACAGATGACCTTTTCTATTTCACGCTGGCCTCCTTAATTTGGAGCATACTTCTCTTGATGCTAGGAGGTGTCGAATCGCCGATGTACCAAGTTCCTCCCTAGGGTAATGCTGATGATGCTGTGAGGTGGTCGACCTTGTCGTTTTTGGTTACGACAGCGCCCTTAGCCGATCTTCTCCTATCGAAGGAATTTACCCAGCCACTCCTTCCTGACGAGCTCCTCAATTTTGTCTCGGAGCTGGATGCATTCCTCAGTGTCGTGGCCGTGATTGCGATGGTAGAGGTAGTACTTGCTTCGATCATGCTTGTTTGGGGAAGACCGTAACCCTTCTAGTCTTGGTAGCTGATTCTTAACTTCGGTAAGAATCTGAGTTTGAGGAGCGTTGAGGGGGGCATAGTCGCAGAACCTTCTGGGAGGATGGCTTCTTCACACCCCTCTATCGGAGCTTCCTCGGTGGCGAGCTCGAGGAGTACGGGCCCGCCTGCTTTCAAAGGGAGTTCGTGAGCGTGGCCAATCTTTGCTCGGCTCTCCATCATCTACCAGCTGCTCTCATAAGGCTTCTTCGTCCTTCAACTTGAAGGCTTCTTCCGCACGGGGATATCTCTTGGCCCGAGCTAGTAGATCGGTGAAGTCTTTGGGATACTTTTTCTCCAAGGAGAATATTAAGTCATTTTTCTGAAGGCCGCCTTTGAGTGCGGCCATCGCAATAGACTGGTCCAAGTCCCGGACCTCTAATGCCACGGTGTTAAATCAGGTGACATAAGCCCGGATGGATTCTCCCTGCTTCTGCTTGACATTCATCAGAAAATCCGAGTGCGGATGATGGCTGCTGATGAAGTGAGCCACGAACTAACTACTCATCTGGTCAAAAGAGAAGATCATACTCAGTTTCAATGCCGAGTACCAATTTCTAGCTACTCCCTTTAAGGTAGATGGAAAAGCTTGGCACAGTATGGCGTCTGAAGCACCATGGAGTAGCATCATGGCATGGAAGGCCTCCAGATAATCAACCGGATTAGAAGTTTCATCGTAGCTTTCAAGTTGAGGAAACTCGAAGTTCGGTGGAATGGGTTCTTGCATAATTCGAAGGAAGAAAGGAGGTTCGACGTGGACGTTGGCATTATGTGCCGGGGCGACGTGGCCGAGCTCTTCAATCTGTCAGTCCATCTCCCGCAATCTGTGATCGAGGGCGTCGTCTTGGTTGCAGATCTTGGGGGACTTTCGACTACAAATGGGGAAGGTCTCCCCAAGAAGAGAACTATGATCCGAACATGGATCCTCGGCTCTCTATTTCTCCTTTTCAGGGACGACAGGTATGTTGGCCCTGGTACTCTTCCTTGGGGTTGATTTTTGACATTTCGATGGTGGATTTCCTAGTGGAGTCACCACTGGAGGCTGCTGTACGGCCTGCATTGCCTCCGTGAGGTCATGGACCTCTCGGACGAGCAGGTCGAATTGCTTCACATCCACCGTGGGTACAAATGGAACCTGAGCTGCCGGGGCTGAAGCAGGAACAGATGGATCTAGACGGGATCGGGCCACGACGGCCGTCGAGTGCCAAGTCGAAGCTCTCCTGGGAGGCATTTTCTCTTAGAGAAAGAACTCTAGTGAGGAAGAAGAGAGATCTCCGGAGAGGGAGAAATCGTCGTCGAGCACTTCTTTAAGAATAAGGGAACCTAGGAGGTTCAGAGTGGCCCTTCGTTTAGCGCCAATTTATTGATGCAGAATCTGGTCATCATCGGAATCAGCTGGAGCAGAGGTGGACGAGGTCGCAGTTGGGGACCTGCAAAATAAAGTCCCATCCGAAGCTGGTGGGGGGTGGCTCCGACAGGACCCTCCGACGATCAAGTCAGCTCTGGCTAATAGGAATGGAGTGCTCAGAAATGAGTTCCACAAAGCTTAGAGAGAAGAGGAGAGCTTAGAGTTCAGAGGTTAGAGATTAGAGGGTAGAGTTAGCATATCTGGACGGTCCTTTATAGGCGGAGCTTAATTGATGGTGACGGCCATACCGTCTGGTAGCGAGCCGTTGGGGCCACATGGAGTTCGATACGAAGGAGAAGGCATCGTAAGGTGGATAGTGACAGCCATACTGGCAGGTCATGGGCCGTATGGGGCTGGTTATGGAGAGAGTGGTGTTTCCAGTAGAGGCGGCCATGCCATCTGGTCTCATCATCTGTCGCAGACTGATGGCGATAGTTCGTCCAGAGGAGCTTGATCTTGTGGAGGAGTTCGATCGAAGGGGAAGCTCGGGAGGAGCTCGGCCGCGGAGGAGTTCGGTCGGCTGAAGGGGATGCCTGAGAGAAGTCTGACTCCTGAAGAAATTCGACCGAAGAGAAAGTTTGGAGGGAGTTCGGCTCCCATAAGCGCCTGGCTGGAATGACGCGGAGAGAGTTCGGCTCTCGCGAGAGTCCGATTGAAGCTCGATGGTTGAAAAGTTTGAGTAAAGCCCAACCGTTGGGAGTCCGAAGGAGCTCGGTCGCTAAGCAGTTCGATCGGTTGCTAGGAGTCCAAAGAAGCTCGACCGCTAAGCAATTCGAAGAAGCTCGGCTGCTAAGAGTTCGGCCGGTTGTAAGAGTTCGGCCAAGACCCATTTGCTGAAGCTCTTCCATGGCTACTGGCCGCATCAGGCTAGGCACCGAACTTGACTTCGGTAGGAGCAGGGTTTATCCCCAGCACTATCTTTTAGGCAAGCTTTGTTTAACTTTTTGAAGTCGATGCACATTCTCCACTTGCCATTTGCCTTTTTGAAGAGCATGATGTTGGAGACCCAGTTTGGATAGTTGACTTCTTGGATGAATCTGGCCTTGAGGAGCTTGTCAACTTCCTCTGCAATTGCTTTCCATCTCTCAAGAGCATGGCTACGCATCTTCTCTTTTACTGGCCGATATTTAGGATCAACAGTCAAGAGATGTTCAATGACCTTTGCATCTATCCTGCGCATGTTGTTGGGGACCCAAGCAAAAACATCTGCATTCTTCTATAGAAATTCGATAAGCTGCTCTTGTATCCCTTCTACTAGGTTGTAGCCAATCCGTACCGTGTGCTCCACATTTTCATCATTCAATGGGACGAAAATAAGATCTTCCGCAAGCTCTCTCCGCTCTTTCATTAGATCATCACGAACATCCAACTGATCAATCGGATAAGGGCTTGACCACTCATCCCTCTGCAAGATAATTGAATAGCAATACCTCACCAGGACTTGATTTTCTTTGACTTCTCTAATCCCATAGCTTATCAAAAACTTCATTTTCAACTAGTATATTGATGTTAGATATGTGTGCCCTAGAAGCCAGAATTGGCTAGCACTTGTAATACACTTCTAAGGGCAAAATTATAATTTTAACTATAAATAATAAAATGGATTATTTTCTATCACATATGTGTATTTAGTATCTATGATACATCCCTTGAGTTAACGGTAATGATAATTCTTATTTTCAAGAGTTAAAAATTTAAGACAAGAATTTTCAACATTAACTCATAAAATGCTCTTGACCGTAGGATCATTATGAGGATGGTGATTGATCCGAAAGGTTAGTGTACAATCGCTTCTTTATAGTAGATGAGTCTTGAGTCTATGGTGTAGAGACACTGGAGCGAGAGTATAGGTACTCGTTAGAGAATGAGAGCACTGAGCGTGAGCACCTCGAGTAGTCATAAGGAAGTCTACCTTCTCATTGATGACTGACTCGAAGTTGCAGTGGTGTGTCTGGTTCTTTGACCTGAGGTGCATCGGCAGTTTACCTTGAGGGTGTTATAGTTTGACAACACCATGACTCAATTTCCTAGCCATTCGGAACCCTAAGGTGTATGTTGGCTATAGCATGTTCATTGTAGGAATTGGATTGCACCAAGATGGAATCTATCTACCTCGGTGGTAGAGGAGCAGCCCTATGATGATCATGAGAATCAAGTCCATAAGCCCATGGCCATGGCAGAGAGTGAAATAATAGAAAGAGTTTCTATTAAGGTTTTCACATCAGACTTGAATCGAATGATTAAATCATATGATAGAAATTAGGGTTTGACGAGTTCACCTTAACCCTAATCTGATCGGGGCTCAAGATAGAAGAACTTAATCACACAAGTAGCTACACCAAGAGGTTCATTTTCAGTTTTGATGGGTTGCCACCATATACTGCTAGGTGTCACTGGTGGATTTTGGGAGCAATTAGAATGATTTAGATGATCGATCATTCTAGTTGTCTGAATTAGAAGAGTTCTGATCCATCAAAAGGAGTTTCGATGATGTTGATGATGGAGATCATGACATATCTCATTACCATATAGAACTGAACCTAACTGGATTACACAAACAAGAGTTTGGATCTAGATATCATCAATCGGACTACCTAGTTCAATTGATTTGAATTAGATTCAATTAGGTTCAAGAAAATCATGCTAGCACACGATTGAGCCTAACATTCTCCTTTTTCTATCATTAAAAGTTATTTCGACTGAGCCAAATGAGTTTGTGCTCACTCAGGTACCTTTACCTAGTCTGACTAGAGCTTGTCCACATCAGAAAAGGATTGTCTTAATTTATGAGATAAATTTGAGACAACACCTACCACTTTCCATCACCTGCTAATTCTTGTCCGTTAACTTTGGTCAAACATTGACCATTGACCCTTGGACATCTGCACATGTGTCATGCACTTATTGGAGAGCAGATAGGGGCTTGTCCTATTACTAGATTTTGGAAAGAAAGGGGTGCATGCCTAGGATGGCGTGCACCCATGGATAGGGACGGCTGGAGTCCCATGCGGATGGGACTCCAGGTTGCTTCTTAGATTCAAACTAGGTGACCCTCACCTATAGACTTTGACCAGTCTTAGGTGCCATCTAAGAATGAATCTATGGGTCTCTCATCTGATTGGATCAGGTGATGTCATTCCACCAATCAGATTTAGATCTGATTGTACCAAGCAACGTGATTGGTCGGGGTGATGTGGCATTGCGTGGCGCAGCAGGGTTTATATAAAGAGCTGTCTGTGCCCAACTTTGATAGAACTTTCTCCTAGCCACACCTCAAGGCTGCCCCTCTCCCTCCTCCATGCCACCTTTCTAATCTTCTCTCTCCTCTCCATGTCCAAGGAAGTTGGGCCTTCAGATTAGTGCGATTCAAGCAAGAAAAGGCTGACGAGAAAGGAAGAAGGCAGCGCTGCTGTAGAGACGATAGTAGATCTTCGAAAGAAGTTTTGAAGATTCTCCAAATCAGATCTAGATTTAATTTTTGGAGATGTGATAAAGAAGGAGAAGATCTCCAGATTCAATTTGAGTGGATATCGGTAGAGGTCAAGCGCTTGCGTGGCTAGATCCAGAACCTCAAGCCATCAGCAGATCATCAACGGATAATCGGATTACCGATATCATGATAAAACTAATTTAGATTTAATTTAATTGATTTTTTTTGTTTATCAGATCATAAAATTAGATCTAAAAAATATCAGATTTGATTTAGATCTAAGAGAAAATTTTTAAAATATGCCTCTTGATCCAATCAAATTTGAACGAACCTGACCCGAGAAATCAAGATTTCTCCTTCAACTGGTATCAGAGCCAGGTTCTATAAAATTTATTTAGATCTGATTTAATCTAATAAATTAGTGATTTTAGATATTATATGAGATATGATTAGATCTAAAATCAAAAAATTAAAAAATTAAATTTAATTAATCAAGATCTAATATGTATGAGATACATAACTAGACTAGGAATAGAATTGTTCTATATGTAGTCTAGTATAATCATAATTTTTTTATTTAATTAAATATATTTTTAAGATCTATTTATTTACTATTTTTTGATCTTATAAATATTATAATCAGATCTAAAAATAGAAAATAAATTTAATTTAATTTATTCATATGAGATATGATAGTTGCATGTTTAGACTAGTTGTAGAATAGTTCTACAATAGGGTCTAGATTAAATTTTATTTGATGAGATCAAATTTAAATTTAATTTTTTAGATGGTATGAGATACTTTAGATCTGAAAAACATGCATGGTATGATGTATACAAAATATGTCTTAATTAGATTAATTTTTTTATATGAGATATATGCTTAGATCTAATTAGTTTTATAGATTAGTTGTATTTTTGATTAAGACGTTCCCCTTGGCCGTCCGATCATAAGAACAAAGTAGGATTTAAAGACCCTCTCCTCTCATTCGATGGGGTGTTCTTATGATGTGTAGGGGTGCTGCGCGTTCGTCCTTAATCAAAAATTAAAAACTTACTTTCTGCAAAACCCTAGATCCTGAAATCCCTAGGATCTTATTTACATATTTTGTTTATGAACCCTAAACTTAATTAAGAATTAAGATTATGAAACATATTAGGTCTAAAATTAAGAATTTTCAGATCTAAGACATGTTCATAAAATTGGGTTCGGGCTTGGGTAGCTCAATTAGGTCTAGCGGTTGATCAAACCGAATCAAGAGTTGGTTAGATGGGATCAACAATGCTTAAATTGACCAGCCTAATAGGATTAAGTCTGGGTCAAGATCGAGTCATGTGAGTGATCGATCAAGCTAAGACCTAATTAGGCTCAGTGGTTAGAGTCTGGATTGTAGGCTAACCCGATTGGTTCTGGCTCAATAATTTGGTGTCTAAGGTAAGTTTGGCAGATACGACCGACTGATTTTTAATTGGGAGCTACTCGACTCGAATGCATTCTTGTCGAGTTAATGGCATATCCCTTCCACCGATCTCACTTACCTGGCCATGTTTGTTGACTCAGTTCTGATCTGAGGTGGTCAATAATCCGAGCTAACCCATGCCACTAGGTTAGTCATAATGGTTATGACTATGTCAAGTCTAGTTTAATGAGACCTAAATCAAATCTTCCTAAGAAAAGATTAAGTCTAAGGTCTTCCACCATTGTAGATGTGCGGCCCTTTCTGAGGGTTGATTGTTCTCGACTGGTTACAGTGGCTCAGTTGCACCAAAAAGATGCAACCATGTCTATTAGGCATTGGATGCTACAGGCTGGAGGATGGATTGGGCTCAATATTTTGGATATGGTGAGAGACTCAATTAGGAATCCAATCTATCCAAATGGTGGGTCTGACTTGACTAAAGAGTGGATCAATATTTCAGACAAGATGAGATTTATGAATTAGAGATCAAGTTGGGTGCATCACGATTAGAGTATCATTGAACAAGAGTTGTTCACTCATTGGCTAACCCATCACCAATAACTGTTAAGTGAGGTAATGAGTCAGTTGGTGGGACCGCACCATCCACTAGAAATCAGTAATCATGGAGATTTTGCATCTCTACAAAGGGAGTGTAGGAATCTGAGAAAATAATGAGAGCTAACTTGTTTAAAAATAAAATTCCTAAGCAAATTAGTTAAGTCTTAATTATAATATCTAACTAGAAACTTTGACTCGCTGTAGAAAAATGTCTACATCCAACCTATTAGCACGAATCCTGGATACCAATAGATTGACCGGACCAATAGATTGACCGGACCAAATTACAAGGATTGGCTTTGGAACTTCAAAATCATTTTGGGTTCTAAGAAGTTAACTCAAGTACTGGACTTGGACCCTCCAACCTTACCAGCTGGTCCATCCGCTGAGCAGAGAGTGTCTCTGGATAAGTGGACAAACAATGATAACAAGGCTAGATACTACATGTTGGGCTCGATGTCTGATGAACTTCAGCGCCAACATGAAGATATCAGGATTGCTCGCCAAATGTTGGCTCACCTATAGGAGATGTTTATGAATAGAGTTACGCAACCAAGTATCAAGTCACTAAATGACTGTTTAAGGCTAAGATGCATGATGGGCAGTCAGTCCAAGATCATTATCTAATGATGATCAAGGACATGGAAGATCTTGAGAAGCTCAGAGTGAGGTTGGACTTGGATCAACAGAATGATATAATTTTGCAATCTTTGACTGATGCGTATGGGTAGTTCATCTTGAACTACCATATGCATAAACTTCAAAACTCCTTGGCCGAACTTATGAACATGCTGGTTATCGCTGAGCTTTTCATGAAAGGTTCTAAAGGCTCAGTACTTGCTATGGAACGGACTTCTTCCAAGAGAAAGTATTTTAGAAAGAAGAAGAAGCCTATGAAAAAGCAGAAGGTGGAAGAAGAAAAAAAGAAAAAGATAGAGCTAAAGAAGGCCACTGACAAAGGAAAGTGGTTCTATTGAAACAACAACGGCCACAGGAAGCAGAACTGTCCTACTTACCTGGCCACCCTAAAGAAGAAAGAGGTAGGTCCTTCTGGAGGTATGCTCGTTATTAAGTCTAACCTTACGATTTCTTCTGCATCTAGTTAGGTGCTTGACTCTGGTTCTAGTGCTCACTTATGCACTTCTATGTAGGATCTTGAGGATAGCAGGAGGCTGAGGGATGGTGAGATGACTCTACGCATCAAAAATAGAGCAAGAGTTGCTGCCGTGGCTGTGGGAACATACCGTCTTCGACTACCATCTAGTTTAGACATAGTATTAAAAGACTGTTATTATGTGCCTGCAGCAAGCAGAAATTTGATTTATGTTTCTTGCCTTACATTAGAAGGCTATGTAATTAGTTTTCTTAAGGACCATTGTAACATTCTTTATGAAAGAAATAAAATTGCAAGTGGTTTCCTTATTAACGATCTTTATCAGTTACATGTTGATGTATCTATTTTTAATTTTTAGCAAAATATGAATGCCATAAAATGAAAATGAGCTAGGGATAGTCCAAACGATAGATATCTATGGCACCCAAGACTAGGTCATATAGTAGAAGATAGGATTAACAAATTGGCGAAAATCAGGCTATTGAGTCCGTTGACTTCTGAGTCATATCCAATTTATGAATCCTATCTTCATGGCAAAATGACTAAGCTCCTTTTTGTAGGACATGGGGAAAGCAACATGGATCTTCTTGCCCTAGTACATACTGATTTGTGCAGCCCATTTGATGTGCCGGCTAGAGGCAACTTTGTCTACTTCATAACCTTTATCGATGATTTATCTAGGTATGGGAATGTGTATCTTATGAGACGTAAGTCTAAAGCCATTGAAAAGTTCAATGAATTCAAACATGAAGTAGAAAAAGAAACTAAAAGACCCATTAAGATTCCTCGATCAGATCGAGGAAGTGAATACCTTAGTCAGGAATTCCTGAACTATCTCAAGAAAAATGACATAGTCTCTCAATGGATTCTACCAGGAACACCTCAACTCAATGAAGTTTTAGAATGAAGGAACTGGACCCTATTAGATATGGTTCGATCCATGATGGGCTTCATAAACCTCTCAAATTTCTTTTGGGGATATTGTTTGTTAACTGCAACATACTTACTGAATAGGGTTTCTTCTAAAACCGTTCCTACCACACCGTATGAGATATGGCATGATAAGAAACTAAGTCTGAGTCATCTCAAAATTTGAGATTGTCTGGCTCATGTCAAAAGACAACAAGCGGATAAGTTAGACTTTAGATCCTTCAAAGCTCGATTTATAGGATATCTTAAAGAGTTATTTGGATATTATTTCAACATTCCAGAAGATCACAATGTGATTGTGAGTCGACATGCCATTTTTCTTGAAAAATAATTTATTCAAGATAGCGACATTGGAAAGCAGATTAAGCTCGAAGAGAAAGTCTCACAAGAGCAACAAGCTAAGGACCAAATGGAACCAAATCAGGTTGATCCAATCCATACACTACCTCCTCCACCTTGTAGATCGAAAAGGGTTTCTCCTCCACTTGAGTGGTACTTAGGTACTATTTCAGAGGATGTAGAGAAAATGTTCCTCGTAGGAAATGAGGTTCATGGTGATGATCCCAAAACCTATAATGAGGCGATATCAGATATCGACTTCAACAAATGGTTAGAAGCAATGAAGTCAGAAATTGACTCGATGTACTCAAACCAAGTCTGGATCTTGGTAGATCCACCAGAAGGTATAGTACCTATTGGGTGTAAATGGATCTACAAGAGAAAGATTGATGTAGATGAAAATGTGGAGATATTCAAAGCTAGATTAGTGGCAAAAGATTATAGTCAACGTGAATGCATTGACTATCAGGATACCTTTTTGCCAATAGCTATGCTAAAATCCATTCATACATTACTTGCTATTGTAGCTTATTTCGATTATGAAATATGGCAAATGGACATAAAAATGATATTCTTAAATGGATATCTTAAGGAAGATATCTGTATGGAATAACTGCTAAGTTTCACATCCAGTGATGATGATCACAAGGTATGCAAGCTACAAAGGTCTATATATAGATTTAAGCAAGCATCTCGAAGCTAGAATACTTGTTTTAATGATGTGATCAAATTATTTGGTTTCACCAAAAATGAGGAGGAGCCATGTGTCTTCAAAAAGGTCAGTGGGAGCGCTGTTGTCTTCCTCGTATTGTACGTGGATGACATCCTCCTTATTGGGAATGATATTCCCATGTTGACCATAATTAAAATGTGATTATCTAAAGAATTCTCCATGAAAGACCTAGGAGAAGCATCCTTTATTCTAGAAATTAAGGTCTATAGAGATAAACCAAATAGGATGCTAGGACTTTCACAGAAGATGTACATAGAGGAAGTGCTAAAGAGGTTTAGTATGGAAAACTCTAAGAGGGGTTTAGTACCCTTCAGACATGGCATTCATCTTTCCAAGAAGATGTGCCCTAGCACACCTGAGGAAATAGAATGCATGAGCAAGATCTCTTATGCTTCAGCAATAGGGAGCCTCATGTATGCCATGTTATGTACACGACCTGATATAGCCCATGCCGTGAGTGTCATGAGCAGATATCAATCGAATCCAGATGAAGAATACTGGACTTCTGTGAAATGTATCCTTAAGTACTTGAGAGGAACTAAGGATATATTGTTGGTCTTTGGTAATGAAGAACTCCAAGTCCAGGGGTATATAGACTCGAACTTTAAGTTCGATGTAGAAGATCGAAAGTCGACATCTGGGAGTCTGTTTTTATGCAATGATGGAGCTGTTAGTTGGAAAAGTTTCAAACAGACAGTGATAGCAGATTCCACCATAGAGGTAAAATACATCACCACATTAGAAGCTGCAAAGGAGGCATTCTGGTACAAGAAGTTTATCCCAGAGATCGAAGTGATGCCATTAGATGTCATTTCTCTGTACTGCGACAACAATGGCGCCATAGCCCTCGCTAAGGAGTCGAGGTCTCACCAAAAATCTAAGCACATCAAGCGGCAATACCACCTTATCCGTGATTACCTCGAGAAGGGTTACGTTGAGGTCAAGAGAGTCGACTCCACAGACAATGCAACGGACCTACTTACAAAGTCATTGGGCCAGCAAAAGATCGAAGCCCACCTTGAGAAGATGGGACTTAGATTTGTAGCTAATTGGCATAGGTTAAGTGGGAGTTTGTTAGATAAGTGTGCCATAGAAGTCAGAATTGGTTGACACTTGTAATACACTTCTAAGGATAAAATTATAATTTTGACTATAAATAATAAAATAGATTATTTTCTATCAATATGTGTATTTAGTGTCTGTGATACATTCCTTGAGTTAATGGTAATGATAATTCTTATTTTCAAGAGTTGAAAATTTAAGACAAGAATTTTTATTATTAACTCATAAAATGCTCCCGAACGTACGATCATCATTAGGATGGTGATTGATCTAGAAGGTTAGTGTACAATCGCTTCTTTATAGTAGATGAGTCTTGAGTCTACGGTGAAGAGACACCAAAGCGAAAGTATAGGTACTCGTTAAAGAACGAGGGCACTAAGCGTGACCACCTCTTGTAGTCATAAGGAAGTCTACCTTTTCATCGATGACTGACTTAAAACTATAGTGGTGTGTCTGGTTCTTTGATCTGAGGTGCATCTGTAGTTCACCTTGAGAGTGTTATAGTTTTACTATACCATGACTCAGTCTTCTAGCCATTCAGAATCCTAAAGTGTATGTTGGCTATAGCATGTTCATTGTAGGAACTGGATTGCACCAAAATAGAATCTATCTACCTCGGTGGATGGGGAGCAGCCCTATGATGATCATGAGAATCAAGTCCATAAGCCCATGGCCATGGCAGAGAGTGAAATAATAGAAATAGTTTCTATTAAGGTTTTCACATCGAACTTGAATCAAATGATTAAATCATATGATAGAAATTAGGGTTTGATGAGTTCACCTTAACCCTAATCTGATCGGAGCTCAAGATAGAAGAACTTAATCATACAAGTAGCTGCACCAAGTGGTTCATTCTCAATTTTGATGGGTTGCCACCATATACTGCTAGGTGTCACTGGTGGATTTTGGGAGCAATTAGAATGATTTAGATGATCGATCATTCTAGTTGTTTGAATCAGAAGAGTTCTGATTCATCGAAAGGAGTTTCGATGATGTTGATGATGGAGATCAGGACATATCTCTTTACCATACAGGACTAAATCTAATTGGGTCACACAAATAAGGGTTTGGATTTGGATATCATCAATTGGACTAATCCAGTTCAATTGATTTGAATTAGATTCAATTAGGTTCAAGAAAATCATGCTAGCACATGATCGAGCCTAACATTCTCCTTCTTCTATCATTAAAAGTTATTTCGACTGAGCCAAATGAGTTTGTGCTCACTCAGGTATCGTTATCTGATCTGACTGGAGCTTGTCCAGGTTAGAAAAGGGTTGTCTTAATTTATGAGATAAATTTAAGACAAGACCTGCTAATTCTTATCCTTTGACTTTGGTCAAACATTGACCTTTGACCCTTGGGCATCTATCGATGTGTCATGCACTTATTGGAGAGCAGATAAGGGCTTGTCCCCTTACTAGATTTTGGAACGGAAGGGGTGCACGCCTAGGATGGCTTGCGCTTATGGATAGGGATGCCTAGAGTCCCATACGGATGGGACTCCAGGTTGCTTCTTGGATTCAAATTAGGTGACCCTCACCTATAGACTTTGACTAGTCTTAGGCACTATCTAAGGATGAATCTGAGGGTCTCTCATCTGATTAGATTAGGTGATGTCATCCCATCAATCAGATTTAGATCTATTTGTATGAAGCAACGTGATTGGCCGGGGTGATGTGGCACTATGTGGCGCAGCAGGGTCTATATAATGACCTATTTGCGCCCAACTTTGATAGAACTTTCTCCTAGCCACACCCAAAGGCTACCCCTCTCCCTCCTCCATGTCATACTTTTGATCCTCTCTCTCCTCTCCACACCCAAGGAAGTTGGGTCTTCAGATTAGTGCGATTCAAGTAAGAAAAGGCTGACGAGAAAGGAAGAAGGCAGTACTGTTGCAGAGACGATAGCAGATCTTCGAAAGGAGTTTCAAAGATCCTCTAAATTAGATCCAGATCTAATTTTTCGATACATGATAAAGAAGGAGAAGATCTCCAAATTCAGCCTGAGTGGATACCGATAGAGGCCAGGTGCTTGCATGGCTAGATCCAAAACCTCAGGCCATCAGTAGATCATCAACAGATAATCGGATTACCCATATCAAGGTAAAACTAATTTAGATTTAATTTAATTTAATTTTTTTATTTATTAGATCATAAAATTAGATCTAAAAAATGTCAGATCTGATTTGGATCTAAGAAAAAAATTTTAAAATATGCCTCTTGATCCAATCAGATTTGAACGAATCTGATCCAAAAAATCAGGATTTCCCCTTCAGTCAATACTACTATCCAAAGTGCATTTAGACTAGGTCGATCGAGGATTGTGTTGTAAGTGGATGGTGCTTTTATTACCAAAAAATCCACTCATGCCCTAGACTATCTTGGATATTGCCCTATAGCCACAACCAAAGTTATTATGCCCTCAAATGGTACTACAACACCAGTGAAGCCTACCAATGGAGAGTCCATCGATCCAAGCTGACTATGAGGTATAGATATTTTAGAGAAGACATCATAAAATAAGACATTACCCGAGCTTTCATTATGAATAAGGACACGGCGTACATCATAGTTTATAATATTTAAAGCAATTACAACTACATCATTATATGGGAACTGAACTTCCTATGCATCTGCTTCAGTGAAGGCTATGGGTTTTTTAGTCCTCTATCTCTTCATCGATCCTTCAGATTTGCTGGCCTCCTCTCGTTGAAATCTCCTAGAGATAGTGTTGATGATGTCGAGAGGTGGCTGATCACCCTATTACTCCTCCCTCCTTGGTGGTTCCAGTTGTGATAGTGCCCTTGGTCGATCATCTCTTTCTTCGGACTGATTTCATAGAAATCGACCAAGCTGGCCTCGCTTGATGAGCTCCTCCATCTTGTCTGGGAGCTAAATACATTCTTCAGTATTATGATCATGGTCATGATGGTAGAGGCAGTATTTGTTAGGATTGCACTTACTAGGATGAGTGCACATCCTTTCCAGCCTTGGTAGTTACTCCTTGATCTCCATCAGTACTTGTATTTTCGGTGCATTGAAGGAGGCATAGTTATGAAATCTTCTAGGAGGAACCTTTTCATGCCCTTCTATTAGGGATTCTTTATTGACGAGCTCAAGAAGGAGTTCGAGCTCGCTTGCACTCGAGGGGAGTCCGAAAGCATGGCCGAACTTCGTTCGACTTTTTCTCAACTATGGGCTTGCTAGATTAGCCCGTCTGCTGCTCTCCTACGATTTTCTCATCCTTCAACTTGAAGGCTTCTTTAGCTCGAATATATCCTTCAGCTTGAGCTAGAAGATCAGCAAAATTTCTAAGGTACTTCTTCTCCAAGAAGAATAACAGATCATTTTTTTGAAAGTCGCCCTTCAGTGCGGCCATGGCAATAGACTAGTCCAGATTTTGGATATCAAGGGTAGCAGTATTGAAGTTATTGACATAAGCCCAGATGAATTCTTCTTCTTTCTATATGATGTTGATGAGAGAGTCTGAACCTCACCTAGGATGCTGTCTACTAATGAAATGAGCCACATACTGATGGCTCATCTGATCAAAAGAGAAGATCGTACCTGATTTCAGTTCTGAGTACCAGTTTCTTGCTGCTTCCTTCAGAGTAGATGGGAAAGCTTGGTATAAGATAGCGTCTAGTGCACCATGGAGCAGCATCATAGTCTGGAAGGCCTTCAGATGGTCAACCAGATCAGTGATTCCATCATAGCTCTCAAATTGAGGGAGCTTGAAGATCAATTGGATCGATTTCTGCATGATTTGATGAGAAAAAGGAGGGTCGGTGCAAATATCATTACTATGAAAGAAGGGAGCCTGGTAGAGTTCCTCAATTCATCGATTCATTTCTTGTAGCTTTCAGTTTAGGAGATCTTCATAGTCATGGATTTTCAATGATTTTTGGCTAAATGGGAGTAGAGTCCCTCCAGGGGTAGAGTCATGGTCAGAGCATGGGCTCCCTACCCTCTACTTCCCTTTCTCGGAGGTGACCGACCGACTCACCCAAGTTGATCATTCCTAGACTAGGTCATGGGGTTCTGGAGAAGCTTGCTCAGATCGAACCAGCACCGGAGGTCGCTACTACTACATGGCCTGCATTACATTAGTGAGGCCCCTAACCTACTGAACCAGCAGGTTAAATTGCTCTGCGTCCACCATTACTGTCGGTGGAGCTTGAGATGTTGGGGATGAGATGGGGGCAGGCAGATCTTGATGAGATCTAGCCATGAAAGCAGTTGATTGTTAGGTGGAAGCCTTTCTAGGAGGCATCCTCGTGAGATCGACTGGGGAAGAAGAACTCTGAGGGAGAAGGAGAGAGATCTCTACTGAGCATTTTTTTAAGAACAAGAGAACCTTAAGAGAAAGAGGTTTCCTTCATCCAGTGCCAATTTTATTGGTGCAAAATTTGATTGATGCCGGATTCAAGACTGGAGTTAGAGAAGATGAGGCCGCCATCGATGACCTACAAAATAAGTCTCGTTTGGAGTCGAGGGTGGTGGCTCCAGCAAGATCCTCCGACGATCAAGTCAGCTCTTTCAGCCAACAGAAATAGAGTGCTTAGAAAAAAAGGGGTAGAGTATCGAGAGGGAGAAGAGTGCCTGGTAAAAATATATCTAGAGAATTTCTTTTATAGATAGGGCTTGTAACAAACTAATGGTGACAGTCGCAACTATCGAGTAGTGGGCCATTTGGGGCCACATGGAGTTTGTTATGGAAGGTTGTGTCTATTGTCATGACGTACTAGTTCTTTGAGATTTAATAGTTGATGTTAGGATGAGGTAGGCATTGGCAGCGAAGAGCTTCAAGTTTCATCAATTTCAGAGGAGTTCAGACTCCCTCAGGGTCATCTGTGTGTAAATGGGTTCATGCTGTGCAAATTGCTGGACTCACATAGGCGTGGAGGCCCTTCTAGGTGACTGCATGGAGTTCAGTCAGAAGGAGTTCGAAAGTCTACTGGAGAAATTTCAAAGGAAATCAGTTGGAGAAATCTGAAAGGAGATTTGCTGAAAGAATTTGGAAGGAGTTCAACTGATGGAGAAGTCTGGTTGAGGGTGAAGTCTGGAAGGAGTTTGACTGATGGAGAAGTTCAACTGAAGGAGAAGTTTGAAAGACTCGTGATCGAGAAATGTCTACTGGAGGAATGTCGAAAGGAGCCTGCCTGGGATGGAGAAGTCCGGCTGAAGCAGAAGTTCGGAAGACTCATGATCGAAAAAGGTCGGCCAGAGGAATGTCGAAAGGAGCCTGTCTGAGATGGAGAAGTTCGGCTGAAGAAATTCAGCTGATGGAGAAGTGGCAATTGAAGCTCTTCTGCAATTACAAGCTACATTTGGCTGGACATCAGGCCAAACTTCGATGGGAGTGGGGTTTACCCCCAACAATGCTTATCTTACTTGCATATTGATTTTGATTCAAACATGTAACTTGGTTTGTAGAACCATGTTATAAAAATATTTTATAAATATGAAAATTATTTTTGAAAAGCCAAATCCCAACCTTCAGCCCAAAACTTAATTAAGAATTAAGAAATTATTTGATTAGGATCTAGGATTGTGAATTAAAGATCTTAAGACATAAATCATAATGCGTTGGGTTAAATGGGTTAGTGGGGATTAGGTTCATTAATTGGGTTAGGCTTAGGGTTAGATTAAAGAATGGACTTAATTAGAAAATTGACTAAATCTAATTAATTA
Organism: Cocos nucifera; assembly: GCA_006176705.1. NCBI lineage: Eukaryota > Viridiplantae > Streptophyta > Magnoliopsida > Arecales > Arecaceae > Cocos > Cocos nucifera. The sequence goes on from QRFJ01007781.1 coordinate 59,569, forward strand.
TTATCTTAGATTAGGTCAAGGATTCTTTAGATCAATTACAATAGTTGTAGCTGGTCAAGTTCATGTCTTTAACGAGATCCAAGATAGACTTGATTCTTGGCTATGCGGTTTAGCATGAACTGTTAGGTTGATCTAATCGAGACTAATTAAATCAGTTAGTATCTAAGATAAACTAGACCAGTGGTCTTTAATTGGCAGTCCGCTTATCTGATCATTTTTTGTAGTGTCTAAGACAAGTTTTGGTAGACCCTCCCACTGATCGAACTTATCTAGCCTCTTGGAAAAATTATGCTTTGATCGGATCACTTGACTATTCGAGTTGACCCATGCCAGTTAGGTAAATCAATGTGACTGATTTAGGTACTCTTAGATTAGCCTATTATTGATCTTCCTTAAGCTGACTTGATGAAGCCAGTGGAAGGATCATGACAAGCTGGTTCATCTGACCTTCTCTCTTTCTTAAATTAAAATTCTCTAAAATTATTAGGTCCTAAAAATGAAATAGTTATGGTAATAACTAGATCATAGCCTTCTATTAAGTGGATGATAATGGGTCCATTAGATGGATAATCATTGGAGGCCCATAGGCCTGGTGCTCATCTACTAATGAAATTATCATTCATGATATGATTTCTTAGCCATATCTCTCTAAATGGTGATTAGGTTGACTAACCATAGTTGGGCTTAATCATTCATTATTAGATGGACCAAGTATGATCATGTTAATGGTTGGACCTAACTAGGACTTTCAGTGAAAGCCCTAGCCTACTAAAAAGATACCTGGGGCAAAATTAAATTACTAAAAAATATTTGGAGAAATAATTGGTTATAAACCTATTTTTAGATGTATATGGGATAACCAACAATAGTTGGGCTTGTGTGCAGTTTATGTAGATTCTAGTACCTACTAAGGAATTAAGATAATTCCTTGAATTGGTGGTAGAGGCTACTAGTTCGAACAAAAATAATGGGAGAAATTTTTTGATTAAAGTCCAAATCTTTAGGTTTAACGAATCAATTACTAATTAGACTTTTGGTTCTCCTTTATGCAGTTAAATCGAAACCATAGTTGCTCCATTCACTATTAGACGGTGATAAACTTATGGGATCCAACTTTGATAATATGTATTGAAAGTTGAATGTTATTCAGTAGCATGAAGTGGTTCGTGTTGGGGCCTCTATGTTCAGTTTAAACATAAGATCCAAGAATAACCTAGATCAGATAGAATTATTGCACTATAAGAAGCAGGGGCATTAGAAGAGAAACTATCCTTAATATCTTGATTTTCATGACCCCAACAGACTGAATAAGAGAGACGAGCAAGTAGTTACTAATCAAGGATGTTATAGGATAACATCTTGTAATTTTTTTCTACTTGAGTATTAGGTACCAAAAGTTTAGTCCATATTTGCAATACATTGCAACAACTTTAAATTAGTAGAAGATTTGAAAATAATGAGCGAGTCCAAAACATTAGGGATGGAAGGTCTGTTCCAGTTCTAGCTATGAAAATAGTTCAACTTATTTTCAATACTAATATTATTTCTTTAAATGAATGTCATTATTTTTCTTCCTTTTTGACGAATATAATCTCTATTAGCCTTTTTGGCTAAAGATAGTTATCATTTATCTATAAGGAGAGATTATTATGATATCATTATAAATGATGTTACAATAATGCAAGGACCATAAAGAAATAATATTTATATTTTATCATAGCCTGTGAGTGTAATGTACACTTCTAGAAAACACTCTAGATTAAATAGTATCTTTGATATCTACCTATGGTACTGTAGACTAGGTCACATTAACTGAAGGAAAATCCTGATTTCCCGGTCCAAGTTCGTCCAGATCTGATTAGATCAAGAGATATATTTCAAAAATTTTCTCTTGATCTCAATCAGATCTTGATATGTTTCAGATCTGATTCTTATTATTTTAATAAATAAAATAAAACAAGATAAATTAAATCAAATTTAATTTACCTGATTTGGGTAATCTTATTACCCTGTAGATGATCCTGATTGCAGCGGAAGGTTCTGGATCTAGCCACGCAAGCACCTGGCCTCTACCGGTATCCACTCGGGTTGGATCTGGAGATCCTCTTCTTCTCTATCATGACTCCAAAAATCAGATCTGGATCTGATCTGGAGGATCTTCAAAACTCTTTTGAAGATCTGCAGTCGTCCTTTTGCAGTAGCGCAGCCTTCTTGCTTTTGATCGCCTTTCCTTGATCTGAATCGCACCAACCAAAGTCCAAAACTCTTTTGGATGTGGAGAGCAAGGGGAGAAGAGACTATGGCATGGAGAAGGAGGGGAGAGACAGCCTTGGGGCGTGTCTAATTGCATTAGAATTAGGGTTGGGCGCAGGGTCTTATTTATAGACCTCTTGTGATCCAACTCCTCTTCCTTCTCAACCAATCACAACCCTTTGTGAAATCAGATCTAAATCTGAATTGGTTGGAATAGAGACCCCTGGATTCCTCCTTAGAGGGCGCCTAAGACCAGTCAAACTTGGATTCTTAGTAGAACTCTGATTGGAATCCAAAAGGGAGGTGGAGTCCTTGTCCAACAAGGACTCCTAGGCGCCTCCTACTTGGGCTCACGCCACCCTTGGCGTGCGCCCTTCTCCTTGCCAGGTTCTGGCAGGGGGACAGGCCCCCACCAGCTCTCCAATAGGTGCATGACATGTGGTCAAAAGTCAAAGGGTCAATGGTCAATGTTTGACCAGTCAAAGGTAGACTTTTGACCAAAGTCAAAGAACAAGAAATGGCAGGTGACCAAAAATGGCAGGTAATGTCTTACAAATAAGACAACCTATTCTGACTTGGACAACCTCCAGTCAGACCATATGAAGGCCTCTGATTGAGCACAAACTCCTTTGGCTCAGTAGGACAACTTATTTGTGATAGTAAAAGAAGAACGTTAGGTTCAATCGAGTGCTAGCACGATTTCCTTGAACCTAATTGAATCTCATTCAGATCAATTGAACTAGATCAGTTCAATTGATGATCACCAGATTCAAACCCTTGTTTGTGTGACCCAGTTAGGTTCAGTTCTGTATGGTAATGGGATATGTCATGATCTCTATCATCGACATCATCGAAACTCCTTTCGATGGATCAGAACTCTTCTGATTCGAACAGCTAGAATGATCGATCATCTAAATCATTCTAATTGCTCCCAAAATCCACCAGTGACACCTAGCAGTACATGGTGGCAACCCATCAGAGCTGAATGTGAACCTCTTGGTGCAGCTACCTATGTGATTCAGTTCTTCTATCTTGAGCCCCGATCAGATTAGGGTTAAGGTGAACTCGTCAAACCCTAGTCTCTGTCATATGATGTAATCATTCGATTCGAGTCCAATGTGAAAATCTAAATAGAAACTCTTTCTATTATTTCACTCTACCATGGCCATGGATTTCTGGACTTGATTCTCATGATCATCATAGGGCTGCTCCTCTACCACCGAGGTAGATAGATTCCATCTTGATGCAATCCAGTTCCTACAATGAACATGCTCATAGCCAACATACACCTCAGGGTTCCATATGGCTAGGAGACCGAGTAATGGTGTAGTCAAACTATAACACCCTCAAGGTGAACTGCCGATGCATCTCAGGTCAAAGAACCAGACACACTACTGCAGCATCGAGTCAGTCATTGACGAGAAGGTAGACTCCCTAATGACTACTCGAGGTGGTCACGCTCAGTGCCCTCGTTCTCTAACGAGTACCTGTACTCTCGCTCCGGTGTCTCCACACCGTAGACTCAAGACTCATCTACTAAAGAGAAGCGATTGTACACCAACCTTCCGGATCAATCACCATCCTCATGATGATCCTATGGTCGGGAGCATATTATGAGTTAATAATGATTATTCATGTCTTAAATTTTCAACTCTTGAAAATATGAATTATCATTACCATTAACTCAAAGGATGTATCACAGACACTAAATACACATATGTGATAGAAAATAACCCATTTTATTAATTATAGTCAAAATTACAATTTTGAGAGATGATCAAAAAGTTTGGTTTCATCAAAAACGAAGAGGAACCATTATTTTCAAAAAGGGTCAGTGGAGCGCTTTTGTCTTCCTGTATTGTACGTGGATGACATCCTCCTTATTGGGAATGATATCCCATGTTGACATCAGTCAAGATGTGGTTGTCTAAGGAATTCTCCATGAAAGACCTAGGTGAGCATCCTTTATTCTGGAATTAAGGTCTATGGATAGACCGAAATAGGATGCTAGGACTTTCACAGAAAATGTACATAGAGGAAGTACTAAAGAGGTTTAATATGGAAAACTCTAAGAGGGATTAATATCCTTCAGCATGTATTCATCTTTCCAAGAAGATGTGCCCCACACACCTGAGGAAATAGAACGCATGAGCAAGATCTTTGCTTCTGCAATAGGGAGCCTCATTTGTATGCCATGCTATGTACACGACCTGAATATGCCCATGCTGTGAGTGTCACAAGCAGATATCAGTCAAATCCAGGTGAAGAACACTCTGGACTTCTGTAAATGTATCCTTAAGTACTTGAGAGAACTAAGGATATGGTGTGCTTTGGTAACGGAACTCCAATTCAAGGATCACAGACTCGGACTTCATGTCTGATATAGATGACGAAAGTCGACATCTGGAAGTCTGTTTGTGTCAATGGTGGAGCTATCAGCTGGAAAGTCCAAGCAAACTGTGATAGCAGATTCCAACATGGAAGCAGAATATATAGCTGCATCAGAGATGCAAAGGAAGCATTCTGGTAAAGAAGTTTGCTGTAGAAATTGGAGTAATGCCATCAGATGCCATTCCTCTTTCCTTGCGACAACAATGGCGCCATAGCCCTTGCTAAGGAGCCGAGTCTCACCAGAAGTCCAAGCACATTGAGCGGCGATATCATCTCATCCGCGATTATCTTTAGAAAGGTTACATTGAGGTACAAGAGAGTCAACTACATTGATTAATGTGGCACTGACCCACTTACAAAACCGTTGGCAGCAGGAAGATCGAAGCCCACCTTGAGAAAGATGGGACATAAGACTGTAGCCATAATTGGTTTTAGGACCAAGGGGAGATTGTTAGATATATGTGCGCTACGGAAGCCAGAATTGGTGACACTTGTATATACACTTCTAGGCA